>JAPQRP010000015.1:4756101-4766330 GCA_037367295.1 Apogon hyalosoma
GAACTATTAGGGTCCAAATACACAAATAAATGAACCAAAGACTAATAAAAGTGGGTTTAGCAAAATATGAGCCCTTTTAAGTGTTAACTGCGAAACAGAACAGAGCTGCTAAATTGATTTTCATTGTTCCTGTAACAGTGACAATAAAGATGTATTCTTATTCTATTCTATTCTAAGATGCGAACCTAAAATGTGTGGTTTGACTCGCTGCGTCCCCTCACACTATCGCTGTCATACAGAGTGGTATTTACAGTAAGTGGTTGTTAGAGTCTGACCGCAGCGTCCCACGGGGAACATTTAGAATCAGGATTCTGACGTAAGAAGTCCATTTTCGCCTTTTTCGTTCCAGGTGTGTGGCACAACTTCGTCCTGTGCGTGGCTGCGTTGGCCTTCCTCTTCCTGTTGCCTGTGTTTCTATTCCCCATGTATTCGACCGGCGGAGGGGCGCTGGTCATAGAGGTTGTACAGGTTAGTTCTGCAGGTTTTTTGTAATTAAATGAACTTTCTATGGAAAAATTTGTACTTTAAAAAGGTTCACTGCAGACCACCTCTGGCCCTGTGACGCACCCAGCTGTTTTTCTGCATATCTTCATCCTCTTGTTTTGTCTTTTTTTCTTTTAGGAATTTTACTCATAATTTAGTTGAATTTTTAAGCATATTAAGTAGAACAAGATGCTAAAATTAAAGTTAGCTTGAGAAAGTGTGCAGGAGAGTTTAGAAGCCATATATGGTGTATGCATTTACCTCCCCTATAAAGAATTATTAAAAGGTATATAAACAAATCAAAAAGCTGGCATCTAAATATAGTTTAGAAAAGGAAAAACCCCTAAAAGCAACACAGATAGAATCATATACTTAAAAAGTTTTGGTGCAATACAAGAAAATATGTGAAACACTATAGATTTTCAAATATTCTTTTTCAGATTTTCTTCAAACATCATATCTGATGAAACTACTCACATTTTATATGTAGCTTCTTTGGGACAATTTCTACAAAGTTTGTTCACAGTTTTGAGAAACTTAGATTTTTTAATTTTTGCCGAATTTTGCCTTTACTTACAATGGTCCATATTTTGATGGCTTATAACATGGAAATGGTTAGAGATATCAATATAGTTACTATTTAGCACTGATAGGAAGTCATATATGGACTTTCATTTGGCTCCATGACCTTTGACCTTGAGTGAACTTGAAGGGTCAGACTCAAGGTCACCAATGTCTACATTTCAACAATCGTCTCCAAAACTACTGGTCGGATTCATTTCAAATTTTATACGTAGTTTCCTTGGGACAATGTCTACAAATTTTGTTCACAGTTTTGACAAATTTAAACTTGAATTTTTGACAAATGTTGCCTTTACTTATAATGGTCCATATTTTGATAGCTTATAGCGTGGACATGGTTAGAGACGTCAATATAGTTACTATTGAGCTCTAATTGGAAGTCATATATGGACTTTGATTGAATTAGTTGAGTTCTCCTCCAGTGAAAGAACCGCCCACTTCTATCGGGACACTGATCTCCTACATCAAGACCATGGGACTCTAACATAGCGGCAGAACCACACAAGCTCACAAATTCAGCCTGTTATTAATTTGTGATAGAACATACTGGTGAGCTACAGGATCATTGCTCCTATATGTATATATATTTTTTTCCAAATACAGTTAGAATAAAGTAGATGTTAAATGAAGCAAGGACCGTACAGTTAGGTCCATAAGTATTCAGACAGTGACACAAATTCTTTTGTTTTACGAATGTACCAAATTGTTGTTTTGGCCACTCCTAAAGTCTTTACCATCTCTTCCTGTTGTTGAATGTTACCAGTGGTTTGTACCTTGTTGTTAACGCTCTGTATTTACATTCATGAAGGCGTCTGTTAATTGTAGACTCTGATAATGACACACCGACCTCCTCAAGTGTGGTCTGGACTTGGTTAGTTGTTGTAAAAGTGTTTTTCTTCAGCAACAAATGAATTCTGTATTCATCCATTTTATTTGTCTTATGCAGTCCTCCAGGCTTTTTGGTGTTGTGGAGCTTATCAGTCCTTTTTCGGTCAGCATGTACCAAATTCTTGTTTGGGCTACTCCTTAAGTTTTCACCATCTCTCTGATAGATTTATTTTGGTTTTTTTTTCTAGTTGTACGATACCTCCTTCACACGCACTGACAGCTCTCTGGACCTCATATTGAGAATTCTTGTGAATAGCAACCAAATGTAAATTCAACATGTGGAACAAACTCCTGACACATTTGGACATGAAGCTGAAGCTCGGCAGTCAAGTGTTTAATTGCTTTTGAGCCTCTGAAAATGGACGTAACGTGTCTAAAGTGGTTGTAATTACTAAATGTTTAATGCATTATTTTTGTTAAACCCCTTGAATTAAAGCTTAAAGTCCACACTTCAGATCTTAACTGCTATACAGTGGTGTAGTGGTCCCAGGAGAAGTGGGTATACTCTCAATTTTTGCCTTTTTTTTTTTTTTTTTTTGTTAAAGTAGTCCAGAAATGGTAACATGTAAGACTACTCTAGTTTACCCAAAAATCTGTCAATAGTATTTGCTCGCAGTTATAAAATGATCATGACTTGATTAGGAGCAGTTTTTTAGGTGTTACTGGTCACAAAAGCAGCTGTATGAATGTAAATGTATTCAACATGAGGCAAACATAGGATAACATTAGCCTTTCATAGCGTTAGCCTACTCACACAGTTTAAGTATTGGTGACAAAATCTCTCCTCTAAATGTGCAGTCATATGGCCAGTAATTTAAAAGTGACTCATTTGGAAACCACCTTAAAACTTACCTCAGAATTATGTATTCCATCAAAGTAGCTTCTCTCGATATGTGTCGCTCACTTGAAAGACGTTTTTTCTCCTTTTCTCGTTCACATTTCCAATAATTGCGCATCTTTCAACGAGACGTGCAGTCACCTGTCAATCAACTGGGGTGGAACTGGACCTGAGGTGTCCAGTCAGGTTCCAGAGGTGGCCGGCGCTAGTTAGCAATATTGTCCTCTGCATGACCCGCCCTACTCTGCTTCTGATTGGCTCGTTAGTCCTCATGCCTAAAGTTAACCAGTCTAATCAGTGAAGGCAGCGAGTACTGGCCAGTTAGAGGCAGAGTAGGGCGGGTCATGGCTTCACCATCTTGGGGGGAAAAATGGGCAGTTTGGCTCAGATACTACTGAATGGTGCGCATAAGGAGGATTTAGAAGTGGGTATACTCAGTGATGACTGAAAAATTAGTAGGCATACTCCGTATACCCTGGACTACACTACAGCTGTTTCATTTGAAATACACTGTTATGGTGAACAGAAGCAAAACTACAAAATGTGTCCCTGTCCAAATATTTATACATAGACCTGACTGTATCTTGCTCCAAAGACTTGGCCCTCAAGATTTCAGTGAATATTGATTCTGGCAGTTTAGATGAAGAAACTCCTGAATTTTTATCTGATATAAAAGAAGATTCAAACCACAAAACTGTATTTATTTATTTTTTTTTTTTTTTTACCCCAGGGCTCTGCTGCTGACGGTCCCAGAGGTTTATCTGTCGGGGACATCGTGACGGGGCTCGAGGACTGTCCAGTCAGGGGAGTGGAGGACTGGACCGGCTGCCTGTCTCACCTTTCCCAGAGCCCACAGACCGGATACTGTGTTCCCGCTGCCAGTCTACAACCGAGCTGGGCCCATGGACGGGGTTAGTGAACTAATGATAGAGTACGATGAATACAGTATGGCAAGTGGGTTGTGTGAGGTATTTCTACTTTCAAATATTACAAAATGACATCAAAGTATCAATAAAGTGTTGAGAATAAAGAGCTCCGAAGTTCTGCTGAAGATGCCAATGTCTTATACAGATATGAACTAGATGTTTTTACGCTAACGGACCGGGGGATTTATGTGACCACTAGAGGGAGTAGTGAGTCACTCTGCCAGTCTCCCATGGTGAAGAAAAACTAACACCACAGGACAGTTGTTCAAAGTGTCAGAAAGTGACCAGATGAGATGAGAACCATTAAGAAACAAGTTTTAGAGTATGAGAAAAGAAGTGATAAAAGTAGAAGTACTATGGTGTTTTCCTCTGGACACAGCTCTAAATGTAAAGAATGGAGTTTGATGCTGAAATGACAGCGTTTCTTCTACATGTGCGAGTTTTATTATGAGGCTTATGAAGGTATAAAGTTATTATGGGATATTATTATGTTTACTAAGTAGACGCTTGTTGATCCACAGTTCAGACTAAACTGCGACAGTTCAGACCTTGTTTGGACGTTTCCAAACTGATCTTAAATGCAGCTACTGACAACATAAACCGTATAGAAACAGGTGATTTGTAGCTGTTTTCTGTTCAAAAACAGAGCTAAGCTAACAGAGCTATAATGTAAACTATCAGCTGATGCAGCAACACATGTTATTTTTGATTAATTGTCAAAATAAGAGGCTGTGAGTTTTAGTTTGAAGATGAAAACTTGAAACAAACGTCCTGCCCCCTCAAATTAAAGTTTCCAAAGGTAGGGAAAAGGACAATTAGCTGCACAACAGTGGGAGGCTTAGAAGAATTAGTAAAGCTTATATAAGTTTCATTTTCACTTTAAGGTCTGGTAGTGGGTTTGTTTCTACCCGCGGGGCTTTTGTGGAATTATTTGATCTGACCCAACCCACCCCATAAATAAACTAAACTTCTTTTGACCCGCCCCAATCTGACCTGCAAGTAACCCAACCCGCTGATCCGCGCATCACTAACGTACAGCACGGAACACACCTGCATATAATACCTGCCGGACCTGTCCATAAACGTGCTACAGCAGTGGCAAACATACGGCCCGCGGGCCAAACCCGGCCTCCTGAATTTGGAAGGTGCAAAAATTATACTAAAGTTAAGAGTCAAAGGTGTCATACTTGTTTTAGTTCAGGTTCCACATTCAGTCCAGTTGTGAAGTAAAATAACAGCATAATAACCTTTAAATAATGACTCCAGATTTAAATCAAAATTTATTTGTAAAAAGTCGTCATCGGATCAGTATTGGCAAAACTAATCCTAAAAAAAATGGGATTGGAAGCAAAAAAATCCAGATTGGGACATCTGTATCTGTGGATATGTAGCATAGATGCGTTGGTGATTTTGGTCGAATTAAGTACGTTTTGTTACATGACTTTGATAGTTTGGAACATCAGTACTACATAGAACCCCTTTCTGACTTTATGTAGTACCTGGTTGATCTATATCTATAAAAATATACTCAGTTTTTCTGCTTTGAATACTAATGCATTTTAATCCCTGACTGGAGTTTTCTTTTTAATTACTTGTGTCTGTAAACGTCTAAAAGCTAAATGAGGTTGAGCAACAGGAGCTCTGATTGGCCAGCTGTAAGGTTAGAGCTCAACATCTGGCCAATCAGAGCTCCCGCTGCTTCACTGCGGGCTGTAATTGTTGAAACCTCAGGCTTCATTATTAAATGATAAATGAGAGAAATGTGTATCAGTAAAAAATTTTAAAAAAAGTGCACAACTGAAAAGATGTGAACTTCTGCTGTAGCGTTATCATGTTTCAGGCGTCAGTAAGATCGTCTCCATTACATATTGTGCGACACTTTTCTAATCACGTTGTGTTCGATTTAGTAAAAGTCAAAAAAGAGAAGAATCAGTATCATTTATCATTACACGTGACAGGTTTTCAGTCCCCGAGGCTAACAGTGAAATGGAATCAATCAGTCTCTGTCACCTTCATCTGTCTTTGTCTCCCTCTGTAGCGTTTAAGCGTCTGGACGGAACGATGGACTGCTGCAGCAACAACAGCCTGACAGACCTGTGTTTCTCGTACATTAATCCGCAGGGCAAACACGTCAAAGAGAGAGAGGTGACGCACACGCAGATTCACCACGCGAACAAGTTTCCAAACCCATTTTTATCACTTCCTCTAATTCTATTCATTTAATTTTATTCCCTTTACACTCACAAAAAAAAAAAAAAGGGAAGAGCTGAAATAGACTCAAAGCCATATCGCATCAGGGTTCTTCAGCTGCACCATATGGACAAAATTATTGGGACACGTTGAATTCAGGCATTTCATTTTCAACAAGGGTCTGGGATACAAAACAATAATGACCAATGTCATAATGTAGTTTTATAGTGGGTGAAATATTATTGCATTGCATTGGCTAGTTTTATTTAAATTGTTATCTTTGCTTCCAAAATGCCTCAGAGATGGTTTTTACTTAATTCCTCTCAACATTTTTTTTTTTAAACCATTACTATGATTTTAAATGCTCTACCTCTAAATGTCAAAAATATTTTATGATATTAATTTTCTGCCACAACTAACCATCTACTTTCTTCACATCTCCCATTAAACTTTAAGGAAATATTGATGTTTTTATCTCAAATCAGCATGAACAGGACATCTTGCAAGCTGTAGCCATGATGTGTCCCAATACTTTTGTCCATATAGTGTATAAGGAAAATAAAAGTGTTGACATTCTGACAACTCTATAAGTTCTAGTAGATACTATGAACCTAATCGGACTAGCGTTGACAAATTTTTTCTGCTTAGCTAAATGAACTTTAGATCTTATTACGGACAGTACATATTTTGAGACAGATACAGAAGTTGCATTGTTAACAGATCAGGGTCATGGATGAACAAACGAGATAATTTGTTCAATGAATGTCCAAAGAATAAGCAGTTCACGCAATGTAAATGAGTACAAGCAAAAAAAAAGAAGCACAAGAACAATACAAGATAACAGAAATGAAAACAAAGACAGACCAGAAAAGAACCATAAGTCCTAGTTTGTATTTCCTTTTTTGTTTTTTTTATCTCCTGTTCACTGCTGTGTCTTTTCTGTTTCCATTCTGCGGCCTGCAGTACGCCTGCATGCCCGTACGGAAGATGGTCACGGGCACGCGAGTGTGTCGCACGGACGACGACTGCGCCGCACACTCGCACGTCGCCAGCGTTTGCGTCACTCCGTCTCTGGAGAACCAGACTCGCTTCATCCGCGTCACGCACACCCCGAACACGCAAATGCTGTTCGTGGGGTATCCGCCGCACCTTCAGTACGCCGGTACGTACGCATGTTTTCAATGCCGACAAATGTACGGGACGGTAAAAGTCGAGGAGAAGTTGATGTTGAGATTATGTGGGTCAGGAATGTTTCTAAGGTCTGAATTTATCTTTAAAGTCAGTTACAATTTTTGTTTTCCTTGTTAGTATTAACCTGATCATTCCCAGCTGGTCTGTGTAAATTTTCACTTATTTACCAAGTTCCAAAGCTTTTAACTGAAGAACCATGTGGCCAAAATTCATTAATGATGCCTCATTTGAAAGGTGATAACTTTTTTTTTTGTTTAGTTTGTGGCTAAAATACAACTTGAGGTACATACACTCGTCTCGTCTTTCCGATTTACTTATAATGGCCGCAATTTGTCTATGACATCAGCACATGCATAGACACGATGACATCAGGTGGATGGCTGCCAAAATAAGCTACAATATGTGCGAGGGGTGGGGTTTGTTGCAACTGGCACCACTTGTTTTTTTTTTTTTTTTTGTTCTCTTCTGTAGCAGATGGCATCCAGCATTAAGGAGCATCATTGTCACCTCCTCTGTTAAAGTTTTGTGTTAATTATCATCAGCTTAAAGCCCAGAAACAGAGCAGACAAACCAAACACTGACACAAATGAGGTCTTTTTGCATTTCTGTTGTCCACCATAGGAAACCTGAAGGGGGTTAGGGTTCAGGATTCAACATCCAGCTGCTTATAATCTGCAACCTCATAAATACACTGCCCAGCCAGAAAAATAAGTCACGCATGCAATATTTCACTGCACCACCTTTGGCTTTGATTACAGGAGACATTCACTGGATTTAATTAAGCAAATAGTTCAGATCCTTCCATTGGTTACGAACGTTTTACACAGCACGGGTGACCATTGAGCGATCAAAAATTGGCCCAATCTCTCAACGATCTCCTGAGCCTCGAAAAAAGCCATCTCTGTGTAAATGTTTGGGAGATCATTGTGCGCTCGTTGAGCCTTTGGCCCCTACTTTAACCTGTCTGGTCAGTCGGATCGGGGGGGGTCATCAAGATATTCGTACCCATTCCCTCATTGATCTCTCAACCATCTCTACCTTCGGGGTGGAAAAATTCGCCGTTCATGAAAAGATCGCCGAGAGATCATCGGGAGATCGTTGAGGGGTCCTCGAGTGTTCGTTGAGCGATTGTTTTGAACCAAGTCAAAACTTTGAGGAGACTGTGGCGACCGTGGAGATCACTGGAAGATCATTGAGAGAGCTTGGTGATCACTGGGCGCTCATTGAAAAAATTGTTGCGAAAGCCGGCCATTTTTCCATCCGCTCAACGATCTCATAGATGTAAAGGGGGTTTAAGTACTGCAGTAGCTAATAATGTTTCAGCTGTAACAAGTTATTTAACTCTGATGCAGTAAGGTGCCTGTCATTTCTGTAACGTCAAACAGATTGGACAATGCCAGGACTGGTCAGGCTCATCAGGCTTGTGACAGAATGATTCAGGGAGAATGAGACATCATTTTCACACATGGATGAGACACCATAAAGTCCAGACTCTAATTTGGGATGTGATGAAGACTTGACGCAGCGGTCCAGTTCTCCATCATCACTAATCAAACTTTAATGCAACTATGGATGTAAAAACAATATACACTTTATTGTGACACTACATAATATGGCGTTATGTGGGGAAAAAAAAAAAAAAGATGTCACAGTGAATGTCTCCTGTAATCAAAACCAAAGGTGGTGCAGTCAAATATTGCATGCGCGACATTTTTTTTTTTTTGTCCGGGTAGTGTAACTGTCACTAAATATCATACACTGAATCATTAAGGCTAAAACACCTTAAGAATTTCAGTATTTTATCGCGTGACACCTTAAAACTCACCGAAAAATACACTGATGGAAACACAGCCACTGAAAATTGCTGAATACTTTTTCCAGCGTTGAGCAAGACACGGGCGTACATTGGTGATATTCCTGTAATTGTTGTTTTTATCGAATCCGTTGATGCTCAAGTAAAGTAAGATTGCAAGTAGAGACGTGTTTGACTGTTTGCGGATGTTGAGGACGGTTAGAGGCTGAAATATGAAGTGTTGAAGGGATCAATCCGTTGTGTTTCCTGTGATGAACGACCGCACTCTCAGTCTGTTTGAAATCCCTTCCAGTCTGATGATAAAGCTTCACGTTTTTCTTCCCCAGTGAGCCTGACTAACTTCGTACCCCGGTTTGGTTTACTCCATCTGGACCTACCCGTCTTCTTGGAGACTTTCTGCAAGTATCCTTACATGTTTGACTCTTTAACCCGTGAGACATTATTTCAGTGAAACGAACTGCTCGGAATCTGCAGCTTGCTTTACTGTGTGTTTTAGGGTCAAAACGGTGCAATAATGGAAAGAGACAGAGAGGAATTGAAGTTTTGCAGGTTTTTACTAAATAAGGCACTAGAATGTACATCAGTAAGCGATTCAGGATGTTTGACATGAACTATGAACTGGAACACTGAACAATAACAAGTCTTTGAATTTTGACCCTGTAGTTTTTGTTTTGAGGCTCTTTTTTTTCCTAAATCAGTCCAGCTGTTTTTCTGCACCTGGTTGAACTCCAAAAAGTAGCTACATGATCAAAACTCAGTGAAAACACAGTAAAAAAGAAAAAAAAAGAAAATCACAACACTGCAAACATGAAAAACAAAAAAATGACAAGGAACACGTTGAAAAAAAAAAAAAAAAAGCCCAAACCGTCTGTTTTTACAGTGAGTTGGTCTTACACGCTGATCTGTGTTTCACCCCCCCCATTCTACAGGCGGCGGGGTGCACTGAGCATGCTCAGATGTCTATGGAAGGAACAAGGTCTTTTCTATTAGCACATTTTGAAATTTTTCCTATTGAGCGAACGGTTGAATTTTTATGAATCTTTACATTAAATCATACTTTCAAAGTGCTCACCACAGACACGTCAGGGGCTAAAGGGTTTAAGGCAGTGGCTCATGACCTCATTTTAACATCACAAATTTCTGGCAACCCCAGACATTGAAAACGGAGACATTTTTTGGGGTAAAATTCTTTTTGTTTTGATCATGTAATAGTTTGCTCTACTATGTTTCAAATAAATGTAAATTTTAGACACATTTAGTCTATATAATGTATATTATTGTGGACGGAGGCAGTAAAGCCAGGTGTAGATTACTGCAC
>JAPQRP010000015.1:4768857-4783280 GCA_037367295.1 Apogon hyalosoma
ATTTGACAGATAAACAGTACCACAGTGCTTCAGTCTGAACATTTGACAGATAAACAGTACCACAGTGCTTCAGTTTGTCATGTCTTTTATGTATGTGATTGTCTCTGTCAACTCACCATATATTTTATATTGGTAAGTTTTTTTTTTTTGTTTTTGTTTTTTCAATTACTAGAAATTTTAGGTGACCCCACTGGAATTCCAGGCGACCCCACATGGGGTCCCGACCCCAAGGTAGAAAAACACTGGTTTAAGGTCTCGGCTTCAGTCTATGAAAGGACCTCGCCTATGTGCATTGTGGGTAATCTGTGCTTATCGTTCCTTAACCCGGCTCCCTCTCAGATACGTGGTGTCACTCTCCGGTGCATTAGCGGTAGTCAACTCCGTGCCGTGCTTCGCTCTGGACGGTCAGTGGATGCTCAACGCCCTGCTGGAGGCCACGCTGGTTACTGTGGTAACGGACCGGCAGAAGCGCGAGCTGATTGGTTTCTTCCTGCTGCTGGCGGGCAGCGCTCTGCTGGCGGCCAATGTGGCACTGGGTCTGTGGATGGTTACGGCGAGGTAGTCTCAGCAGTTAGCTGCCCCGGCAAGGCAAAAAAACAAAACATTTAAGCCCCATGTGGACGCAGAATTGTCCTCACAGGATGTGTTTGAGGCATTTGGACCATTAAACTGTGAACATACAGGGAAAAGACTGCATTACCCAGCAGTCCTGCCTAATTTCTGGGGACTGTTAAGCAGAACATTACTCGGCCTTTAAGCTTTTACTGGACCACCAGGGAAAACAATTAACAACCGATTTCTTCCACACTATTACCGCCATATACACAAAAGCACATATACAAATAAATAATGCACTTACTGTTAAGCACTGTCACATGTGACTGTTTACAAAGACTGCACAATCCTCCCAAATGTGGATATCTGTGTATAGAAGTATGTGTACGTGTTTGGCATGAGTGAGAGAACAGTCATGGTGTTGCAGGGGTTTGATTACAAAATGCCATATTTCCCCGTCGAGCACCAGCAAGGTGTGTTTTCTTGGCTACAGTGTAGTTTAGAGGCAGCCCTGAAAAAAGAGCCACTGAGAAACAGTAGCTCAAGGCTTTTCCACAGACTAGAATTAATAAAAAAATAAAAAATCAACGAGCTTTTATGCATGGAGATAGTTGCATATTGAGTTCTAGTATCTAATATTCAAGAAATCCGTTCATTAGATTGAAAAAATGTGTATTTGTCTTACATTTTGTATAACGTGTTGAACACAGGGTACGTTTTGCCAAATGAAGCCGATTCATTCAGTCCAACTCAAGTGTCTTTCTCTTTCTCGGGCATTTCAGAGGGTTAATGACCTTATGAACCTTTGACTCTTGGCCGCTCACTGTCAGTGATGGAAATGTAAATGGTTTGTCAAACTTGTGGAATAAAAATGAATTTTATTTAAAGTGTTTACTGTCGAGGTGTTTAATAAATAAAACATTCAGCTTATGATTATCTCTGTTGGTCAATGTGAATCTTTTTTTTGGTTTGTTTTTGCTACTTCTATGAACTAATAGATGTGTTTTTACAGAGCATGGAGGAACTTAGAGAACACCTACTGCACCTTTTAGGAAAGTTTATACTTGGAAAAACTGGGTCACACATATCAATATCATTAGGTCGGGTTAAATAAGATACAGCACTACACAATAATATCAGAATACATCCCTTTTAATATGGAGGTTTTATCCAGAGGACATTACAATAAAATGATAGGGAAAAATTGGGATTCAATCATATGTCATTGTATTATTTTCAAATATGTGTAGAAAATGTTGAGTTATTTGAGTAAGTAAATCTAAACAAAATACAAAATGAAGATATAAAGGATGTACAGTTAAGGTCACACATTTTTATATGATGTTTTTAAATTTTTTTTTTATATTTCCAAACACTTTATTTGTACATAAATTTTATTTCAATATAATCCAGCTTTGGGAATATTAAATATTCAATACGCTAACCCTTCAGTCCTTTTGAGCTTAGATTTTCAGATATTAATTTACATATTCATTCGAACCTTAATAAAAACAATACATTTATGTCTGTTAAAGTATAATTTTGTTTTGATTTAAGTTGAAATAATGTCACTTTAGTTGATGAAATGTGAGTGAAATTCAATTAAAGTTAAATTTAGAAGTGATCAAATATTGACACAATTTGACATTTTTGAATTGGAAAAAATGGATAAAATCAGTCAGTATTTATTTGTACAGCCCTTTACAATGCGTAAAGTGACCAAAGTGCTTTCCAAAATCAAAGCATATAAAAATAATTTAAAAAATAACCAAAATTTAGGATAAAATAGCATTACAATTTCTTAAACCTGAACCGACAGAGCAGAGGCCACTTCGTAACAACCATTCACAACCAGGGTTTCACCACTATCAGTTTGACCTTATTGATAGTCATTGTTTTCAGGAAAGTCAACCACAGAGAAGACTGTTTTTGGTATGAATAAAACCTCAAAATGAAGCTAAAATGCTAAATCTACCCATAACATACATGTTATTGAGAATATAGTTTGTTAAATACATGTTTTTTATTAATGGTTTTAAAGCTGGTGTTTTTTTTTAAGTCTTTTGGAGGATTTTTACACATTTAAGATGTTTTCACTTATGTTTTTATTTCCTTTGCTCAGTTGTCTTTTTTTGTTCCATCAAACCCAACTTTTCTTGTTTTGATAATGTGAAATGTCACAATAATAGGGGTGAGCATCTTGATCTGATGAAATTCTCAGAGGGTCTCGTTCTCAGATTAACTTTGCTGACCTTAAAACATATTCTCCTGTCTGTATTTTTGCTGTCACTGTCCTCAAAGGTCTATTTGTATCCGAACTTTAACTTCCGGACTGATTTTTAATGACGCTGTTAGTTTAATAAAATGCGACAGTTATTCTAAGATCTTGGCTGATTTCTTTCAGTTTTTTCATGACGACTCGAGACCTTAGAATGCAATTTTAATTTCCGGAAACTTCCCCGTCTGTTTAAACACACAGTGAACTTTGACCTGCTGAGAATGCGATCGAATAAATAAAAGCAGAAATGAAACATTTAAAAACAGTGGGACTAAATGAACCAACAAAGGGAACATATTAAACTGAAGTAAAATCCTTGTGATAAAAAAATAAATAAATTAAAAAAAAAACATTTGAACACATTCATGTAATCTTAAGCAGTAATGAATATTAAAAGGTGTTCAGTGTGTCAAGTAGAAAAGTAAAAGGCATAAGTTAAGATAAAATAAGGGGAAATTGAAACAGTTGACAGCAGCAAACACAAAAAATGAAGTGCAGGGGAGACAGAAAATGGAAAATATACATTTGTCAAACAACAATAATAAAGAAACCTTGTCTTTCTTTAACCCCAAGTGATCAAAGCAGACGCCCATCCTCCATTTTCTGCAAATATAAAGTTCTTTTTGTCGCCCTGTGTTACAGAACAGTTGTACATTTTACTCGACACGGTTTGTTACTGTATCATTAGCCGCGTAGCATTTATTGCCGAACTCAAACGCAAACGGACAAAAGTACCGGGACACGCTGAATTCAGGTGTTTCTTTTCAAATGGGGCTGGGCTGGGGTGCTGATAAAGAGGCGGGGGGTAGTAAACATGACAAATTCATGGGGCCCAGTATTTTTGGGGGCGGCCCAGTGGATACAGGTTAGAAGTTGTGAAAATTTCATGCATGATCCGCTGTTTAAGAGAGGTGTAGAAGTTGGGAGGCAAACGTTGGAAGCATGTTAAGTTTTGTAAATTGACCGCACCCCCATGTACCCCCCCCCACACACATACACCTGGTCCGACAGATTGAGAAGATAGTGTATTTCTGTAGGGTCCACAACAATTATGCTTTCATGGGTAGTAATTGGTAGCAGTGCCCCTGGGTCTGGGACACAAAACAATAGTGACAAATGTAATAATATAGTTATAAATATTTAGTGATAAATATATGGATTATTCATGTTGATGTTTTTGTCTTAAATCAGCATGAACGGGGCATCTTACAGCTGTAGCCATGATGCGCCCCAATATTTTAGTCCATGTCGTTAATCACCGAGTTTAATGGGAGACTTTTCTACCAAAGCGAGTTATAAAGAAAATAGATGGTTGGTTGTGGTAGGAAATGATTATTTACAGTCAGAGCACGGAAAATATTTTAGAAATTTAGAGGAAGAACACTTAAGATCATAGTCATGGATAAAAACAAAAAAAAAAAATGTTGAAAGAAATCATGTAAAACCCATCTTTTTTGGCATTTTGGAAGCAAAGATAGCAATTTAAACTAAATTAATACAATGCAATGATTTTTATCAGAATAGAAAACGATATTATGACATTTGTCATTATGGTTTTGTAGTCCAGACCCCTGTGTGCCGCACTACTATTGTCCATATGGTGTAGCTGAATAACACTGATGTGATATGGCTTCGGGTCTGTTTCAGCTCTAACTTTTTTTTTTTTTTTTTGTGAATGTAAATGGAATAAACATAAAGGAATTCGATTAGAGGAAGCGATACACCTGAATTCAACGTGTCCCGATACTTTTGTCCATTTGTGCGTGAGTTAGGCGGTTATGCTACGAGGCTAACGATACAATAGGAAACAGGTTTTCCATCTTGGTGCTTTTCTGAAACGCGCAGGCAGTCTGATGATCCTCTCAGCAGAACACAGCACCTTTTCTAATTTTACAGACTGTGTACTCTGAGCACACACACACACACACACACACAGCCGACACATTGTCTTCCTCAGACACTATGATGAAAAGCTCACAGGCTCCAGTTTTAGTAACAGCTCTAGACCGCAGCGTTACTGTAGCGGCGTAAGGAGCAACGCGGTGATTACGCTTCCTGCGTGCGTGAGCGAAAGACGCGGCACGTTGTAATTTACAAGGGTGTTTCTCAGACGTATATAAATATTGAACGTCTTTTGGCTTAGCCGCAGAGGTGTGTTTACCAAAGATGAGCAGACACCTCTGTCAGCAGCTTCCAAATTGTTGCGTCTCCGGAGACTTTGTCAGTGAATAATTACGGAGACGCGGGGGCCAAGCAGGAGTTTCAGGCATCTTTTTTGTATGTTTGTGTTCAGATAAGGAGTTTCAAAGACTGATTTTCCCAACTCGATGTGAGAAGATTGCTCGCATGCATGTTTTGGTTGCTTATCTGGTGGTAATGACAGGCTGGTGGGATGTTTGAGTAAACAGACGCGAAGGGGGGTGAAGAGGAGGAGGATATGGAGGAGAGGCCCGAAAGGAGGCACGTTCTGTCTGTCTGCTTTATAGGAGACGTTGGCTTAACCCCCGTGACCTCTGTTATGGAAATTTCCTTTATATACGGAAGCCCAGAACAGCCGTGGATGTTTATTTATTTATTTATATTTTACCTTTATTTAACCAGGAACTCTCACTGAGATCAGAAATCTCTTTTGCAAAGGAGACCTGGCCAAGGTAGCAGCCGTACAAAGTCCAAACAATGTAAAACACGTTACACAATAAACAATAAAACACAATAGTTACACAATCATTCCGCCATAATGGCATCAAGAAAAACGGTGACTTTCCTCCTTCACTGCATTCTTCATGATATTTTTTTTAAAATCACTGACAGAAATGAATGTTTGTAGCTTCGCAGTTTTCTGAAGATTATTCCTCGACCGTGGTGCATGATGGGAAAGTACACATTACATATTATTTTATGGTCGTTATCGCGTTATAACAAATGAATTAATCAATTATCTCGAGCCGACAAATATTACTTTCTCATGATGACGAAATACATTCATTTATC
The DNA here is from genome assembly GCA_037367295.1 of Apogon hyalosoma. Classification (NCBI taxonomy): domain Eukaryota; kingdom Metazoa; phylum Chordata; class Actinopteri; order Kurtiformes; family Apogonidae; genus Apogon; species Apogon hyalosoma. Next base: position 4,774,682 of record JAPQRP010000015.1, read on the forward strand.
GAGATGACAAAGTTCGTTTTCTTGTAGTTACTGTAACTTACCGGTAAGTTGTTGAATGTGTGCTCTGCTCTGTACAGTGAGGGTGGGCGACGCTGGGAATTTTGGTATTGATCCGATACCAAGTAAATACAGGGCTAGTATCGCTGATACCGATACTGATACCGATACTTTTTACTTGAAATGTCATGATTATTAATAATTTAGCGATTTTGCCTTTAGTTAGTTGATTATGATTATGATAAAACATAGGGCAAATGTTTTAAGCAAATTAAAAAAAAGTTGTTAACTCACTACAGTATGAAACAATTTAATAGTACAAAAAAATAATAAAATAATTGACCTTTTACTACACACAATAACAAAGAAGCAACAAAATGTAACAAAAATGTAAATATAAAAATGTCAACAACACAACAAAAAATACTTTCCAGTGTCCACTCTGCAGAACACAGGGGGGCGCTGTTTGCACAGACACTGCACTCGCATGAACTCTGTGAGGAAATTCGAGTAATTTGCTGGAAGTATCGATTTCATCATGCTGGTATCGATCCGATACTCACCTTGCTATCGATACTATCGATATTTAGATCGATACGCCCAGCCCTACTGTACAGCACACGTCAGGCTGCGATGTGGAGGATGTGGCACATGCTCGCATCTGAGCTCTGTATATGGTTCTTTATTACGAAATAACAAAATAAATCAATTACTTATCAGGAGAAAACGACTATAAAATAATATGTAATTCCACAGCTGTTCTCGGCCTCCGTAGGATCCATTATAAATGTCATTCATGTCGGATTATTTAATTTTATTCTAAGCTTTGCACAGTTTGCACAGGGGTGCTTGTTGCAGTTTCATTTCACAGTGAGCGTACCTGTACATCCACGTGACAAATGAAGATCTTGAGGAGAAACTGACTGATCGGAGTCGACGTGTCTTTGTGTTTCTTTTATTCTGCAGCAGGAAAAAGCAACTCCGACAGTACACACAGCAGTCTGAACAGAGCAGCTTGTCGAAAAAAGGCCCGGCATAGGTTTTATACAAGGGAAGCCGCACGGGTGTTGATTTCTTGGAGTGTACCGACACATTTTCTCTGTGTCTGAACAGTTAGTTTCACCCCGCTAAGCTACCAGTGTCAGAAAAAGGACTTAACCTCTGCCTACATGCAGCATCTGCAAACCAGTCTTAGGCTACGTTCAGACTGCAGGCAAACGTGGCCCAAATCTGATTTTTTTTTTGCCCGTATGTGACCTGCATCCGATCTGTTAAAGACAGTTTGAACAGCACAAAGCCGACCCAGACCGCTTTCATATGTGGTCCTGAATCCAATACGTATCTGATATTTACCACATTTACCTATATTTACCAAGGAGGTTATGTTTTCATTGAGGTTTGTTTGTTTGTTTGTTTGTTTGTTTGTTTGTCTGTTACCAAGATGACTCAGAAAGTTATGGAAGGATTTTGCTGTAATTTTCAGGAAATGCTGATACTGGCACAAGGAACAAATGATTACATTTTGGTGGTGATCTGGGGGGAGGGGGCTGATCTGCCTTGGTGGAGGTCTGTGAGCTGGAGCGCTTTTCTAGTTTGCAGTGTGACTTCAGTCTGAACGGTCAGGTCGCATTTATCCAACCTTTACGTCATTTAATTTAAAAAAATTTTTTTTTTTTATGTGTGTGCCTGCTGTACCTTCTGACTTCTGATGTTGGCGGCGCCGTAATATGGCAGCGGCTGCACAGGCTTTTGGGAGAAACTGTGCATAATCTCGTTGCTGAATGTTTTCGTTCTGCTGTGACATGTCAAATGACAATAAAGTTCCATTCGTTCTTTCTTTCATTCAAACGTCACAATTCTGCGTCCCGGGAGTGTCAGCACCGTAAACACAGCGCGTGCCTGTGTGGTCATGTATTAAGTCAGGACCTCTTTTGTGTGGACTGTGGAGGTCTAAAAGAGGCCTAAAGACATTTTTATTCCAAATGGCCTTTGAGAACTCGTTATGACTTATGTTGTTGACAAAATGTTATGTGATTTTTAGTGTTTGTTAACTGATGATTGATGGTGTTTATGAAAATTGTTTTTAACGATGCTATATTTTTATACCGTAGCAATTTGAGATTTCATTGAAATGTAAAGTGCATTACAAATAAAATGTATTATTATTATTATTATTATTATTATTATTGTGGATACGGGGGTCACTTCAAGGTCACATTCAGTTCATGCTCAAAACTGATAGAAGTCGCATTTAATGTATAATATGAACGAGCGCACACACAAAAAAATCGGATTTCATCAAAAAAATCCCAATTGCGCCTGAAGATTTACTATCTGAACATAGCCTTGTAGTTACTAGGACAAAGGTTAACATAAAATTGCCTGTGTGAACAATTAAAGACTCCAACACAATCACAACTCCAGCTAAAACATCTCAATTGAGTTTTTAAGGGATAAAAATAAAAACAGGACGCGAGTGATTGTGAGTCAGAGTCCGGAACAATAGCATCGCGGTTGCAGTGTCTGCCTGATGAATGGGTGTTTTTAGCAGCACCGGAAGTCAGGTCTATATAAGGACTTTATGGCCGACGCCCCAAACCCTAATGAGCACGTGCGAGAAGAGTTCTCACCACAGCAGGGTGGTTGAGGGTTAAAGACCAATCAGGAGCTGTGGTGTCATCGCCACCTCTGTCTTCGCCCCTGTCTTCAAAGAATGAATTGATGCTTTCTGACAAAAACACTGATGTGTTTTTACAGGCGGCGATTTCATCATCATGATCGGATTAATCGATTGTAATCAGCGGCCTGTGTGTGCGCATGGGTCTAATTTAGTTCTGGTCTACTGGCTGTCTGATCTGATAAATGTTTCAGCAGAGCAACCCCCGGTGTTTTGTACATGGGATTAAACACAAACACAGCACATGTACGCCACCGGTGAGCCCTGCAGCCATTAGAGCTACGCAGGCAACAGGCACGGATTAGGTTCTGGTTTTAGTCAGTGATTTTAATAAATGATCTCTGCTCGGGTCAACGCCGAGAAGCCCGGTGTCTTCTTTCCTAAAGGGACGATGGGGATGGGATGGGGATGAGGATGGGAGGAGAGGAGGGTAGGAGTGTTGTGGCAGAGGAGGAGGGATGAGGGAGGAACAGTGAGACAAGCCAGGGTGAAGTTAGAGCAGTTACAGATAGACAGATTGCAGCAGAGAGAGTAAGACAAAAAAAACCGGGGGGGAAGTGAATTCAGTTTGTGCTGTGATACTTGGGAAGAGACCAGAAAGTAGTAGTGTAAAAGAAAGTTTGCTTTTTTTTGTTTTTTTGTTGTTGTTTTCTGTTAGTGGATTACATTTTTGTCCTTCAAGCTGATTTTTAGACCTAAACTTTACATTTTTCTGCTTGTTTTCTCTCTCTCTTTTTTTTTTTTTTTTTTTTTTTTTAAACACATCATCATCTCACTTTAGGAGTCCGACTGTGCGCGTGTGAGTGCAAGTGTGTGTTTGTGTATATGCGTGTGCGTGATATAGTAAGTCATGGAGCTGGAGCATTTCGGCGGCGGCGGGGTTAAACCTGAGAGGGGCAACAGTCGTCTCTACAGGATAGCACTGGCCATGTGTGTGTGTCTCTGTGCTGCTCTACTCCTCGCACTCATCCTGGGTAAGTCCAGACGCACATTTTTCCTGCTCGTGCTGCATTATAATTAAGGAATTCTACGGAAAATGTAGCACGGAGTATGAACTCTGCCTCAGATTATAGTACATGCAGACTGCAAATAACACAGGCAAACACACTAGTGTGGGAGCAAAGGTCTTTGGGTAAGTTGTGTCAAACTATTTTTGGTTCATATAAGGTTTCATATACGCCCACGTCCACAAGCACATGGAAGGAAAAACTCACTCCTTGATGCACTGTGGGAGAAAAAGGGGAAGGAATGCTTCTGTTAACGCACAGTGGGGTTTTTATGCCACGGAATGTAAAATTAATTAGCAGAGTATTTATTGTGTGGGTGAGGGTGTGTGTTTGTTTATTTCTAAAGGGTGGGAAAGGTTAATGACCACTGATTATTATTATTTTTTTCCAGTAAAGATATGTCATTAAAGTGGGAATAAATAGTCAAAACAAATGTAGAAATAATGTAACGTTATTGAGTTATAAGCCAAATACAGTACACAGGAAAAAAAATTTAAATCTCACCAAGTGTATTTTTCTCATTTCTAGTCAAAATATCTCATCACACTTAGAATAAGGATTATCTCTTAATCCTCAGAACTTTGCAAGTTAAAGCATTTTGGTCCCAAAAATCTAAATCTTATCAAGCGTATTTTTCTCATTTCCAGTCCAAATAACTCATCACACTTAAAATAAGACATAATCACCTAAAGAGTAAGTTTTCAGTGAGATATAAGAACTTGTTTTTAGACAAAAGATCTTGAAAATCATATTTCAAGAAATCTGACCAAGACAGTTTTCATTTGTTCCATTGGCAGATTGTTTTTGCTTGAATTAAGCAAAAAAAAAAAAATCTGCCAATGGAACAAGTGAAAATTATCTTCATAAGATTCCTTGAAATAAGATTTTCAAGATCTTTTGTCTAAAAATAAGTTCTTATATCTCACTGAAAAGCTACTTTTTAGGTGATTATGTCTATTTTAAATGTGATGAGATATTTGGACTAGAAATGAAGAAAAATACTCTTGGTAAGATTTCGATTTTTTCCAGCGTACTGTATATCTTTAGCATTGGAGTTAAAACGAGCATTTATTTTTAATTTTCTTTTCTTCAGATGCTACAAGAAAATACAGGAAATATGCACACAGCCTTAAAAAGACACGCAAAAACTGAACTGGTTGTAAAGGTCAAAGTCGCTATTTAGTGTGACCTCTGACCCCATGACAAGAGGCAGCAGAAACACTTAGAAACATCTGGCATGTGTTGAATGAAAGCTGGTATAAAACATCTGAAAATTAACCCTATAAATGTCATACTGTCTGAATAAAAGTCTCAAAGGGTCACACTAAGGTCACACTAAACACTATGGTTTATAGAAGATGAAACTTTTATATACAGTCGCAGAAAAAAATGATTAGAACATCAAAAGTTATCAAAACAATGGTTATGCAATCCAGTCCTAACTCCTGTGTGCATCATGTGACTAAAACAGACAGAAAAGAAAACACGGAATGAATAAAAGCACTGTTTTTGGCAGTACAATGACATAGATACTGATGGAAGAACTAAAGTGATTTTGGTTATTATAAAAAAAAACAAAAAAAAACAAAACACGGAAAATGTCTCGATATCAGCTCTGAAATTAAACTGCTATGAGCTATTTTTGTTGTTATCGTTATATTTTTCCAAACAAATGTACCTTTAGTTGTAACAGGCATTAAAATGAGCAAGAAATTGAAGAAAACCACAGTGGTCTAATAATTTTTTTCCGCGACAAATGCAAATGTGTGGTCATTATATCTTCCCTAAATCAACCGCAGTGGATTTTTGAACAGGACTGTATCTGCTTGTACTGTACGTACTCTGGAGCTGTTTACATCCGCTACTTGCATGATACCGAAGCAGACAGTACAACTTCTGGTAGTTCTGTCCAAGCCGCTGACACACAATGACATGTACTGCAATTCAGAGATAACACCTTTCCTAAACCGTACACAACATTACATAACACAACTGACAGCAGCATATTTATTACACTCCATACACAGTGTCTCCTTTGAGTTCAGATTAAATTTGGCTTAATAAGCTGCCTGTGTTTATAGAAACCGACTTCATAACCACAACCCACAATGTGAAGCTTGTATTCATGGATTGTGTGACTGATTTATACAAATTAACCCATAAAAGACCCAGAGCTACACTGTAAAAAAAAAAAAAAAAAAAAAAAGCATTGGGGGGGGGGTTGGTAAATACAAACTATATATGAACATCAGTTACATTTTAATCAACAATAATAGTTGCCAGTGAAATCTATTATGACCGGTTCAGTTCTACATACACGACCTATTTATTAACAGCAACAGCTGCTACTTAAAATAACAGAATAAAATCTACCCCATAATATTATGACGTGTTGGAGGAGCAGTTGGGAGGAGTTTCCCAGCATGCACCGGGACAATCTAGTCGGGACAGTTTTGATGTGTTTTACAGTGTTCTGAGTTGATAAGTGTTGTTCATTTTATATAGCAGAGTTATGGTGTGTTTTACACTTTTTTTTTTTTTTTTTTTTTTTTTTTTTTTTAATGAATATTTCTGTTGAGTTGCATATTCTTGCACCATGAGCTAAGTTGCTCCTTTTTTTTTCATGACCCTCTGTACTGGTGTTCCATAGGGATGACTATATATAAGAACGGAATGCCTAAAAGCACTGTTTTTATCAGTACAATGCCTTAGATATTGATAAGAACTGAAGTGATTTTGGTTATTATCAAGAAAACATGGGAAATGGATAGATATCAGCTCTGAAATTAAACTACCATGAGCTTTTTTTGTTGTTATCATCATATTTGTCCAAACACATGTACCTTTAGTTGGACCAGGCATTAAAATGAACAAGAAATTGAAGAAAATAAGGGGTGGTCTGATCATTTTTTTCCGCAACTGTATGTGTCCATAAATGCGGACATCATGCAGGAAAGGGTTCAAGTTGAACGTTATTATATCCTCCTGAGACCCAGCAATGCATTTGTGTCCTCTGTAGGGGACAAGAGTTTCACAGCTTTATTGAGAGAAAAAAAACAAAACTGTCCACTGCAAAGGACATTCCATAAACATTTTTAAAATGCATCTGAAAAAACTGTAGCATTGTGTTGTTTCCAATGAAGGCAATTACTTAAGGTAAAAAAAAAAAAAATTAAAAAAAGCAAAAACTTGTACTTTCCTGAGTCACAGGTGGATATCAAAAACAGAGAAAACTAAAGAAAACGTGACTTTTTTCTTTTTTTTTAGTAAAATATATCATTAACTGAACATAAACCAAGCGTCTCCATCCACTGTCATTGATCCGACTCAACGTTGTAGAAGATGACGGTGTTTCCACGGTAACTACGGAGCCTCTGAACGTCCAAATGGGTCATATCTGATGACTGTGAAAAGGCGAAAAACTGTATTTTACGCCACTTATTTACACGTACTGATAGGATTAGTGGATCAGCAGGTGTTAAACAGTTTAGATCAGTAGGTGGTTTTAGTCGCTGGTGGATGTTCGGGTCTTTATTTCTTCGTACCTAAACTTTTCTCCGAAACCTGAAGGGTCAGCCCTCAGTTTTACTTCAGTGCTTCCTGTAGTTGTGAGGATGGTCGTGGCAGGGAGGGGTGTGTATGTATAAGCGTCTGGGGTTGGGTAAGTTTTGTTTTTGTATAACTGTCCAAAGCCAACATTCTTGCGGTGGCATTGAAGTGTAATTATGTTATGTGCCTATGTATGCAGCGCCACACACCCACTCTAATAGAACGCCTCCTCTCGTCTCCAGCCATGCGATGACCAGACACAGGAATGCCGAGTGGCTGCTTCGATTATTTACGTCTTGTTTTAAACGAACTTACTCTTGAATGAGTGTTTGCGTCCACGTCCTGTTTGGTATCTCGCTAACACACACGATGTTAGAAACTCGGACATCTGTGTACGCATTCGACACCTGTGTTTGTGTCCGCTCGAGTGGTCGACGGGGTTGTCGAGGTTGTTCCAGGCCAAGTGGGTCACGCAAAGTTGAAGTGGCGAGTGTTTGCATTCCTGGTAGAAGAAAAAAAAAAAAACAAAAAACGGACGAATGGGCGACGTTTTAGCATCTTTTCATGGGTTGCCCTCGCCCAGACAGGTCAGACACCCGCAAAGCGCCGCTCATCCGTTCACAATAGGGATTTGGTTTCTAAATCTGTCCGTTCGCTCCATGTTTGGCCTCAGAACCAAAACACATTAACAGCAGTTTCCGGCCGGAGAGGTTAGAGAAACAAGACGCTTGATTGACCTTCTAGGAAACTAAGCAACTGAGTAAACCTATGGTCATCCAGGGAGCAGCAACAACAGTAAGTTGCTCTGTTCTGTCTTTTTTTGTTTTCTAAATCTTTGTATTTGATTTTCCGTTCACACATAGCAATATCTGACATGTACAGTGTTTCCAGGGGCTCTAGTTGAAATGTAATAGGAAGTTGTCTTATACAATATATACTGAGAACAACAACAGTTTTAATCTAAGCCAGAACAGCTTTTATGAATGAACCATAATTAAACATTATCCCTTCCCACCTACTGTTTTTTTTTTTTTTTTACCTTTATTTGACCAGGAGATCAGAAACCTCTTTTACAAGGGAGACCTGGCCAAGGTAGCAGCCATACATACTTTTAAGAGACAAAACAAAATAAAAAACACAAAGAAATACAGTTGTGCTCATAAGTTTACATACCCTGACTGAATGCGCATGGACGGTCTTGGATGTTCCAACATGACAATGACTCAAAACATAAGGCCAAGTCGACCTGTCATTGGAACAGCAGAAAAAAAGTGAAGGTGAAGGAGTGTCCGTCTCAGTCTGCTGACCTCAGTATCATTGAGCCACTTTGGGGAGGAGTCAAACATGCAGTTCATGAAGAAAACCCCAA
>JAPQRP010000015.1:4811170-4827797 GCA_037367295.1 Apogon hyalosoma
TTAGGGGGTATTTAGGGGGTATTAAAGGGTTAATTCCGACTTACGCGGAAATTCGGGTTACGTCGCCAGCGTAGGAACGGAACTCGTTCGTAACCTGAGGACCTCCTGTAATAAATAATATGTATTTGGACATGCAGACCAGTTACTAAAACATTTTAAAAGGGTAAAATAAGAAAAAAAAAGTATACATATATACATGTAATACATACAATCCATAATAAGATAAGATAAGATAAGATAAGATAAGATAAGACTTTATCGTGGGGAAATTGAACAGTTTACAGCAGAAATATACAACACACCAGCGCAAAAGAGAAGCCGGTAGAAATAAACGTTCTTAAAAGTATAAAATTTAAGTATAAAAATGTATTTAACACTTATTTCACATAATATGACATTTTCTGTCAGAGCGCTGCAGCTGTGATTCCCACATCCCTCACTCTGTGTTGCTTTTCAGCGGGATTTAATCTCATTCAGTCTTTGCATTTGACTCGGTTTTCCTAAATGGACGGAACTGTGTGATCAACCTGTAACCACAAACGTTCCGTCTGCCGTGTCTCTTCAGGCTCACGCTGTCCTCGCTAAGGTCGGTTACCCCGAATTCATTCTGAATGACACCTACCTCAATGAAGATCTGAAGCAGGTTTGTAGACTGAGCCCGGTCTTCTGTGAAAACAGCATGGACGCTGCCTTTTCATTTTTCGCTCGTCGGCTGATAGGTCACGAGCTGTTGTGAAGGCGTCGCAGTTTAGCAGTTTCTTCACACATCTCCAGTGAAACTACTAGAAGAATTCATTTTTTTTTTTTTTTTTTTTTTTTTCTTAGGACAACATCTACAAAGTTTGTTCGCAGTTTTGAAAAATTTCGATCGCATTTTTACTCTTTCTTTTTCAAAAATATTAAAAATTTGCTTTTACTTATAATGGTCCATACTTTGATGACTCATAACATGGAAATGGTTAGAGATATGTATGTTCTTATTATTGAGCACTGATAGGAAGTCTTATATGAACTTTCATTTGGGTCCGTGACCTTTGACCTTGAGTGACCTTGAAGAGTCAAAGTCACCGATGTCAAAATTTCAACAGTCTTTTTCTCTGAAACGACTGGTTGGATTCATAAAAAAAAAAAAAAAAAAAAAACGTAGCTTCCTTAGGACAATGTCTACAAAGTTTGTCCACAGTTTTGAGTATTTTATGTTTTTTTTGCATTTTTACGAATTTTTGAAATATTACAAATTTACCTTTACTTATGATGGGCCATATTTTGAGGGGTTATTAAATGGAAATGGTTACAGATATCAGTTTACTATTGAGCGCTGATAGGAAGTCATATATGGACTTTGATTTGGGCTCATGACCTTTGACCTTGAGTGACCTTAAAGAGTCAAAGGCAAGTGTTTTCTTCTCTAAAACTACCGGTCGGGTGCATTTCCAATTTTTTTTATGTCGCTTCCTTGGGCCGATGTCTTCAAAGTTTGTTCACCGTTCTGACAAATTTAGATTTTTTTGAAGCAAATTCGACTTATTATTAATTCTTGATTGAACATGCTGGTGAGCTACAGCACCACTGGTCCTGTTTTCAAGTATGTACATGTGTTTTTTTTAGCTGCAGTTCAATGAGAGGGACTATTATGGGAATGTGATGCAGACACTGAAGTTCATCGCCCAGTCAGACCTCGCTTGGCTCCGAAAGACTGTCCCACGTAAAGAGTGAGTAGCCAAAATAACATCTGTCAACTATCCACTTTTAGTACATGTAGCTTTAACTATAACATGTGTTTGTGTGTTTCAGATGGTTCACAAACCCCACAACAGTGAACGCCTTCTACAGCTCCTCCACAAATCAGATCAGTAAGATATATATAGTATGATTACGCTAAATATCCCAAAATCACTTCGTCACACAAGCTCAAATTGAAATTGCCTATATACAAAGTCACACCGACATTAATGTTTTACTTTTCTTATGTAGGATTCCCGGCTGGAGAGCTACAAAAACCCTTCTTTTGGGGGGTGGAATATCCAAGGTGATGTTATTAAAATGTGACAGGCCTTACTTTTTATTTTATAATATGGTTCCATCCATTGAAAATGGGGTGTGATGCTGATTTCAATGTCAAAATAAGTCATTATTGCTGAGCTGTTCATGATAGATGCTTGTAATTTTCAGGATTTGCTCTAAAGTACAAGATGTTTCATGTTTTGTCTTTTTTACTTTAAAAAAACGGTAACTTTTATTATAAATAATAATAATTATTATGTTATGTTATAATATTATAATATGCACAATATGTATATATTTACCTATATATAGTTTAATATTTGTATAATTGTTGTAATATGTTTTTCTAATCACTTTGCTTCACTGTTTTTAAAATTTAATTTTTTGCTGCCTAAAACACTATTAATGTAGAAAAAAAAGGTCTATTTTACAAATATCTGTACTAGTGTGTACAGGTCATGAATGTTCACCTCGTCTGTTTCCAGGTCTTTAAGTTACGGTGCCATTGGCGTTATAGTTGGACATGAGTTAACACACGGTTTTGACAATAATGGTAAAAATTCAATCCAATATAACACGAAATTTCCTCTAACAAAGTCTCTTATGTCTTCTCTGCTTTAATCTGTGGTTTTTATTTCCCTCAACAGGCCGTAAATACGACAAAAACGGAAACCTCCACCTTTGGTGGAGCAACTCTTCTATAACAGCCTTCACCGAGAAAACACAATGTATGATTGACCAGTACAATGGTTACCACTGGGAGGAGGCGGGGCTTAATGTAAGAACTAGAGGTTGGATCTTTATAAACAGCTCACAAACACCTTCCCATGTCATTTTTCGCTAAGTAACACTTGTGGATGTTTTCCTTTGAAGGTACGAGGTAAGAGGACTCTGGCAGAAAACATCGCAGACAACGGAGGAATTCGAGAGGCGTTCAGGGTATGATGTCTTTTCTTACATATCAGTCTTTTGCACCTCTGGATTGACTTCCTTAACCTCGAACCATGGTTTCTGCACATCCTCAAAGGGTACCTGTAGTGAATTTTTATTGCCAGCTATTTCAAAAATTCACATTTAATGCTAACGATTCCACCAGGTAATATACGTAATAGCCTGTTGTCAAGTATGTGTGAGAGCAAGCCCAAATTCATGCTCTCCACTCAATCTTGCTCACTGACTGCTGCTTGTTTACTCACCACTCAATCACCTGGAATCAATGAGGGTGTGGCCGGTAATAGCTGCTCCACATAGGTTCTGCCCCCGCCTGTCATTCACATAATAAAAAGGTCCGCTGGTGATTTGTTACTGAATTTGTGCGTCGCTTGCTTATGCGTAACACACAAAGCACAGCTGATGTCGTAAGCGTGACCAGTACAGGTAGACTTTAAAAAGGCTAAAATCTACTGATAAGAATTTCAGACCCTGAATGTGGTTTGGACGGTCACTGATTGGGTGTACCTTTTGGTTGGTTGAATATGAAGCCTCTTGGACTTTATTGACCTTTTTTGAAGTCAGAAAAAAATAAAGCTGATGTTAAAAAAGGATCCTGCAAAGACCTGATGTCACCAAATATTGCCGTATATTCGCACTAGAAGCGTCTTCTTCACTTCCTGTGTCCTATGTGGTCGTAGGTAGACATATGAATGTATTTTACTAAGGTCTAAATACAATAATAATACATTAATATCATACCTTTTTTAAACCTGGGATAAACATTATTCTCATCATTTCTAGTCAGTTTACTTTCCTACTTTTTTTTTTTTTTTTTTTTTTACTTCAGATGACATTTGTGTTGTGAGATCTTGCAAAACTTCACTGCTGAGTCAGACAGGTCTCAAACAAAGTCATATTTGTGTGTCTTAAAGCAATGCTAAACACCCCAGCATGTTTGTGAGCTGTGAACAGAATCGTACGACCCAAATGTAACGAAGCACAATGACTAATATGTAAAACGAAATCAGCTCAACTTGCCACTTCCTGTTCGAAAATCAAGAAATTAAAAAAAAAAATTAAAAAAAATTGAGCCTTCCCGCGGTGAGGGTGAGCAAGAGTTATACTTTAGTACTAACACAGAGGATAATATCAGGAAATTTGTATAAAAAAATAACGTTACTGCATCGAATCAGAGCTGTTCAGTCCAATTGTCATCCAGCCAGATTCTGCCAAACTGCATTTTCCAACGGGTCGACCTGAAGCCTTTTTTCCACTCCACGTCAGAACAGGAGATGCAGTGTTGCCTTGTAAAATCATTGCTTTTATTGGTCAGTTTCAGTCTGAAATAACATATTAAAACACCACAGCGACACAACAACTCAGGCTACAGATTTGATATATTTGTCGCTGAACTCTGGAAGTTTTAAGAACCTTCAAGCTTCACCTCCTTGTTGGAAGAAAGCAAGAAAAAGCACTGAAAATATTCTATATATAGCACACGCTTAAATGGATATTGATTTTTATTGGGACCTTTATTAAGAGGCAAAACCAGCTCAAAGACTCAGAGTAACCCTTTCAGAGCCTCATACTGTATGGTTAAGTGACTGGTGATTTTCTGTCATACGTGATGTCCCTGAACTACTCATCATCCACACCTTAACACTCAGATACGGATGAGCTCCATCTCAGCCTCTGTCTGACTTTGTGGTAATTTTCAGGACTACAAGAATGCAATTTTAACCCTTTCATGCATAAATAATTCATTTTTTTTAGACGGGTTTCATTACACAAAATTAGGCTAAAGTTGAAATGCATTTAGAATTTTTCAAAAATAAGATTTTATTCAGAAGATATTTAACCTCCTGAGACCCAGGAACATAACAAGACTTTATTACTTTTGTGAAAGTTTAAAAAAAATGTGTATTGTTACATTTTAAGTTATCATATTTGGTTCCCTACTCTGGATCAGGACTTATGTTGTAATATTCTAAAAGTGGTGTTCTAATGCTTTAAAATACATGTTTTTTCACCTTACATGTGTTTTTCTTGTATTGTGTTTTAAATAAAATAAAATAAAACACAATTAAAATGACACACATACTGATATAAAACACATAGGAACATAAAATAGCAGAATTGGAATTATGAAATTAAGGGAAAGAGTAGGCGTGTCTCAAAAGATAAGTTTAATAAAATAATAATAATAATAATAATAATAATAATATGTTTAATATTTTGCTCATAAAGCCTGAATCAACCCTATGCGCCCATGAAAAGTATAGTCTTCAGCGTTAAAAAAGAGCAAGAACAAAGGATGTGCGAGCGTAACCGGCTTTGTTATTTTGTGGTTCAGCTTCAGAAGAGGAAGCTTTGCATTCGAACCCACACGAACCGTATCTGACTCTGGCACATTTATTAGTTTTACCTGTGCAGCCAAGAAAAAACATCAAAAATATCCTCTGTATAAAAAGCTGCCATGTTCCAAAAGCCAGAGGTGAGAGCGTTTTGTTTCTGTTTGCGTGCAGGCGTACCGGCGGTGGGTGGATCAGAGCAGAGGTGGTGTAGAGGAGCCTCTGCTGCCGGGGGTCGGACTCAACAACAACCAACTGTTCTTCCTCAGCTATGCACATGTAAGTACTCTCCAGTCGGTAGGAACTGTGTGCTTCAGGTCTCCATCCAAATGTCACGCAAATTTTAACTTGAGACTCTGGAATAAAACATCAATTCATGCCTGTTTCCATGTGAATGTTAGGATTTGGTTCACGATAAGCAGGAGTTGCGTATTTTAACTTCCTATTAGAATAAAAAAACTGAAAACTGGGAGAATAATTAACAGCTATCAAGCTCTTTATTCATGATTATTTTAATGGAAAACACATGATTTTAACTGGAAAAAAAAATACAGATGATAATATTATAATAAATGGTGATGAATCACTTAAAAATGGTTAAAATGGAGAGAAAAATTCATTTGAGAATTGCCACAAAAATAGCACGGAGTCTTTATGGGTTAATTATTATGTGCACAAATTGAGATTGCACATAAAAACATCCAGACTGATATTTGTGAAAAATAAAGTCAGTAGTGCGAGCCTCTGGCCGACATATAGAAGAGAAACTGCAACAAAAGTATCGATCTCATCACACTAGTATCGATCCGATACCGATACTCACCTTGGTATCGATACTATCGATATTTAGATCGATACGCCCAGCTATAATTACTACCCAAAAAAGCCACATTAAGAGCATTTTGAAAGTCATCTCACGACCCCCAATTAGGGAACCCCTGCATTTCTACATTCTTTCAATATTAATTAATTAATATATTTAACAAAATTTGGAGTAAAAATAACTCTATAAAGTGTAATCACATTACTCTCAACAGTGTGAAAACCCCACCGTGTTAAATATGGTTTTTTTACACATTGCATTGTTAATTTTGACACTGAATTGAGTAGAATTAACTCAGAAAATAGAGCAAATTTTACTCAAATTTTGAGTGGGGCCAAATGTTATCTGAAACGGAGTTAAATTCAACTCTCTGAGAGTTAAATTGACGCTCTGTTTTTCACTGTGTAGACGCGGTAAGAGCATCCACCATGTGTTGTGTATTCTGCAGGTGAGATGTAATGCATACAGAGCAGAAGCAGCGAGGGAACAGATCCAAAGCGGCGCGCACAGTCCGCCAAAGTACAGGTAAGCTTCCACGCATCACAACGCACACAGCCTTTGCAACCAGACCTTCACCACAGCTGTTGCTCTGCAGAGTCATCGGAGCCATGAGTAACTACGAAGAGTTCAGCAAAGCCTTCAGCTGCCCCGAGGCGTCAGTTATGAACCGAGGCGCAAAGTCCTGCCGGGTGTGGTGACCTTTGACCTCAGCTCGGCCCCGAACCAGGCCAGAGCTAACAGCGTGACGCCACAGTTAGCCTGCACGGGTTTCCAGACATGAGAACAACTGGTAAATAAATGAAGACCAGCTCGTCTCACAGTAGCATTTACACCCCAACGGACACACGTTGGGATACAAAGTGAGATTTTACAGACTGAAGCCATTTTTAATATTGCTGTTGTTGTATGTTGTTACTGCAGCAGTGGAAATGTTTTTAAGGCGTATGTAGTCAAGTTACTGTGTAAATTATGATGATTAAATCAGAACCAGTTTATGGTTTATTGATCTTTTTCTTTTGTTTTTTGTTTGTTGGATGGTTGTTCTTCTTAAAAGGCGGTATTTGTAAAAACCGCTCCTTTTTCAAGACCTATATATGCACTCTAAGTGTAACTAAATAGTGCTGAAACCTTTCTTATAAAACCAAAATGTCTATATAGTGACCAGAATACTATTTTTACAGGGACATATATTCTAGATATTACAGTAACTGTGGGAAGAGGAAATATACTGTTTTTCTCCTGTGTTAAGATTATCTTGACACCTTATTTTTCTAAAATAACAATGTAGAATAAGTAAAATAATGAATACTTAGGTTACACTTCTCTGTCAGCTTGTTATATTTTGTATAATGAATGTTTGTGTGTCTATGTGTGAGCTCCAAATCGCTCTTTTTACATCTCAGTCTTTGTCTCTGTTCCTCTATGTCTGAGTCTTGTGTCAGACGTTTATTTTCATCCTGCTGCTGTTCAGCCCGAGGCAAATGAACTCTCAGAATTACAAGCACTCAAACAACAAGATGCACTCCCCACGTTTGTCTTTGTGTTACTGAACTGCACGGCTGAGGAATACTCGCGTATCGGTTTGTGGCATTATGTGGTGTTACTTAAAGGGAATATTTTATAATGCAGTGCCCAAAATTGGACAGAAAATCAATGACAATGAAAAATCGATAACAGACATGATGGAATGAGGAAGGATTTGTTTTATAGATTCAGTAATTGCAAAGAAATCTCACACTTAGGGGCATATTTAGTTTATTAAAAGCACTCCTTGAATACAGTCGCAGAAAAAATGATTAGACCATGAAAAGTCATTGAAAACAATGGTTATGCAATCCAGTACTAACTCCTGTGTGTATCATGTGACTAAAACAGACAGAAAAGAAACATGGAATGAATAAAAGCACTGTTTTTGGCAGTACAATGACAAAGTAATAAACTAAATAAAGATTTTTGTGTAGCAAATAATTCTCAAATTGGCTTACAACCATAACTAAGGACAGTGAGAGCTACATAGTACGTATTATTGATGAATGGTGTGTTATTACAGTTATTACATTGTTGACAAGTTATAACATTTTTGGTTTAACGTTAAAAATAATAATTTGAAAATGGAATACAGTCACAGAAAAAATGATTAGACCATGAAAAGTCATTGAAAACAATGTTTATGCAATCAAGCACTAACTCCTGTGTGGATCATGTGACTAAAACAGACAGAAAAGAAAACATGGAATGAATAAAAGCACTGTTTTTGTCAGTACAATGCCATAGATATTAATGTAAGAACTGAAGTGATTTTGGTTATTATCAAGAAACTAAACTACTATGAGCTATTTTTGTTGTTATCAGTATATTTGTCCAAATAAATGTACCTTTAGTTGAACCAGGCATTAAAATGAACAAGAAATTGAATAAAACAAGGGGTGGTCTAATAATTTTTTTTTCCCCGTTACTGTATGTGTGAATCTATTATTAAATCTAAATAAAACTGTTGAATTTTTAAAACTGGAACGAACATGATTTTTATATTTTGTAAAATGTAAACAACAACAACTTCAAATAAAATCTACTGGAGGAAATCAAATCTGCTTTTTAACTACATGAGATTATACAACCCAGATCCCAATAAAGTCATGATGCTGTGTAAAGTGTAAATAAAAACTGAGTGCAATGATTTGCAAATTAACGTTTTTATGCACAACAGAAAACGTATCAAATGTCAAAATGATGGCAGCAACGTGTCTCCAAAACGTTGGGCTCGGGGAAACAAAAGACTGGAGAAGTAAGTGTTACTAAAAAGAAATAAAGGAACATGTGACCCAGGACTGCTGAACAACTAGAATCCTATTTCAGACAACAATCCTCTTCTAAAACTCTATCATCTGGTCTCTTTAGTTCTAGATGTTTACCGACTATTGTTACAAGAGGGGATGCTACACAGTGGTAAACATGACCCTGTTTGTATGGCTTTTTGTGGTTGTAGTCATGCCACCGACTTCAAAATCGCCTTATTTTTGGGTCCATTTTCTCATTTTAAACCAGGGGTGTCAAACTCATTTCAGTTCAGGCGCCACATTAAGCCAAATTTGATCTGAAGTGGACCGGACCAGTGAAATAATAACATAATAATATATAAATAATGTCAACTCCAAACTTTCCTCTATGTTTTTGAGCGAAAAAAGTAAAATTATGCGATGAAAATGCTTACATCTACCAACTATCCTTCAAAACAATGTGAATGACGTGAACAAACTGAAATTTCTTAATAAAGTTAAGTGCAATTTTAACAATATTACGTCTGAGTTTATCATTTACACGTGTAAATTACAACTTACAGATCACAGTGGAGCAACAAATGCATAAAAAATGTAATGGCAGGCAGAATATTGGTAAACTTCCGCTTCAAATGTTCATATTTGTTCAGGTTATTCATGTTTTTTAGTGTAAATATGGTAAAATGACATGAAAATCTTGACATTTACAAAGAGAAAAAAATTAGAGTTGTGATCTATCATCATAACCTATATAAATATGGGTTATGATGATAGTATTTTACTGATCCGACCCACTTGAGATTAAACTGGTCTGTATGTGGAACCTGAACTAAAATGATTGATATCTTCAGTGTAATTTTTGCATTTCACAGATTCATCCCACGGGTCAGAGTGGATCCTTTGGCGGGCCAGATTTGGCCCCCGGGCCGCATGTTTGACACCTCTGCTTTAAACATTTGATATGTTTTCTATTTTCTATTACATATAAAATACTGGTTTATGAGATCTGCAAATTCCTGGACTCTGTTTTTATGTACGTTTTACAGCGTCCCAACTTTTTTGGAATTTAGTTTATATTATAGTTTTGTATTAAATGGTAATTTAACACATACTCCACAATGCAATTATTTTCACGGAACCACTGCATATTAGGGCTCATTAATTAGAGTGTCTTAAAGGGGTCATATTTATCTAAACCCACTTTTATTAGTCTTTGATTCATTTATATGTGTATTTGGACCCTAATAGTTTGTAAAGTTTGAATTTGAACCCTCCAGGTGCTGCAAAGCTATCTGTATATTCATTTGGGCACAAATCGAGCAGATTTCTAAAACCTGTTTTAATTCCTGCTTAATTTGTTACATCTATAACTAGTTATGTCACGACTTCCGACGAACATTTTTCAGAGTACGCCATAATTGTTTATCAGCAGCAGCGGTTGTAGTAATAAGTGAAAATATGTCCAAACTTCGAGCCAGTTACCTAAAATGTTCAGTTGTTGGTTGAACGGGACAGAAAGCACAAGCAACAACCTGGAGGGGGCGGGGCCTGAAGTGGCTCATGTGCATTTAAAGGGCCAGCGCTCAAACGGACCTTTCCGGTGTCATTACTCAGAAATAGGGTTGAAGATGGAGCTGTGGAGTTGAATGAATGAAGAATTCAGAGCCAAACAGAGCATTTACAGTTTATGGAGACCACAGGGAAATGTTTTAAAATGCGTAATTCAATTAAAAAAAAAAAGCAAAATATCACCCCTTTAACATTATTTATCTGTTTTCCGTTGTGGTTTGTTCACTGTTCTGCTGTCTTCTTCTGATAAAACTCTAAAATACGACGCCGCGCCCTCACCTCTTCACTCGGCTGTGATTGATAAGATGAGCCGCTAAATGTGAACGCGTGAAAAGAGATGGAAAGTGTAACGTGGTGACAGAGTGGATGGAAAGGGGTCGCTGATGGATGGGCCACAAAAGACATGAAGAGATTGGAATTGCATCTGAACACGTCTGTTTATCGATTTTCCTTCGCACCTGCCACTACACCCAAACACGTAACATGTCTCGATTATTTATGCCAGCAGTTCCCATGGCAACTTCTGTCCGTAATCTTACAGGACATGCTTGAACTTGACACTGCGTATGTGTCTTTCAGCTTGTGTTGTCGTGCCAAGCAGGGGGCCGTATTAATGACTTGTATCTGTGGCAACACCCGCAGCAGTTTCATCAATGCACGCCAATTAGAAACCACAGTGTAGTATGTGTGTGTGTGTATTTGTGTGTGTGTGTGGGGGGGTTATTACAAGACAAAACAGAGTCAGATGAGATGGATGATAATGTGCAGGGATCTTCTTTTCCTCGATGTGTAAGCAGCATTATGCATCACCCCCCTGGCAGCCATTCTTACTCAAACATCGATTATCAGTGGCAGCTTTGGACACTGATGTGCGTAAGAAATAGATGAAACGACTTTTTTTCGGACTCGTCTTCCCTTAATGCCACTTCCTGCTACATACGTTTGCAGCTGTGAAGCAGAGGTCCCGCAGTCATCCCCACTAATCAGGCACTAACAAGAGAATCAGTTCCTGCTCTGTGTTGTTCTGCAGCAGTTAATAATGAGCCTGACTTTGTGCCATTACATCACTGACCTCTGTTAAATCTGCGTTAGTGGCCGGTGTAAAAATGACATCCAGGGGTGATTAAACCACTGATTTGCCACCGGGTTTCAGTTCCCGTTAAAACAAATGCACACCAGTCTGCACATATTAGTAAATCAAATCAATTAGGGGGAAAGATCAAACCAGAAATGAGGGAATAAAATGGGCCGTGTGCAGTTTGCAGTGTCGGGTGGCCAGTCTTTGGTGTGCAGTTTTTGCCCTAAAAGTATGTCAAATATTCATTTTTAATTGGATACATGTGATGCAACCTCAGCTGCAGTCAACCTGTTGCTATTTCCAATAAACCAATATTATCTGTCTGTATTTTTTCCACTTGAAAACCAAGTATTTACACGTTAACGCCTGAAAAATGGTTTTTACATTCATCAGAATGACACACATTAGAGACAAAAATATGTTTGTTGCAAAAAAAAGTAAAAGTGTTGCAGTATGTGGCGTTGAAAACACCATTCTGTAAAATTAAATATTGATGCATGCAATTTGTAATATCTGGAAGGCAGGATAGCTGTATTTTATGTCTTTAGATGTGCTACTTTCTTAGTGAAAGTATGTCAAATATTCATTTTTAATTGGATACATGTGATGCAACCTCAGCTGCAGTCAACCTGTTGCTATTTCCTGTAAACCAGCATTATCTGTTTTTATTTCTTTCCAGTTGAAAACAAAATATTTACATGTTAACGCCTCAAAAATTGTTTTTACATTGATCAGAAAGGTACACGCCAGAGACAAAAACATGTTTGTTGCAAAAAAAAAAAAAAAAAGTAAAAGTATTGCAGTATGCAGCACTGAAAACACCATTCTATACTATTAAATATTGATGCTTGCAGTTTGTAACATCTGGAAGGCAGGATAGCTGTATTTTATGTCCTTTGACGTGTTATTTTCTTAATGAAAGTCTTTCAAATATTCATTTTTAATTGGATACATGTGACACAACCTCAGCTGCAGTCAACCTGTTGCTATTTCCTATTAACCAATATTATCTGTCTGTATTTTTTCCACTTGAAAACAAAATATTTACATGTTAACGCCTGAAAATTTGTTTTTATATTCATCAGGAAGACACACGTTAGAGACAAAAACATGTTTGTTGCAAAAAAAAAAAAAAGCAGTATTGAAAACACCATTTTGTACTATTAAATATTGATGCTTGCAATTTGTAATATCTGGAAGGCAGGATAGCTGTATTTTATGTCTTTAGATGTGCTACTTTCTTAGTGAAAGTGTGTCAGATATTCATTTTTAATTGGATACATATGACACAACCTCAGCTGCAGTCAACCTGTTGCTATTTCCTGTAAACCAGCATTATCGGTTTTTATTTCTTTCCAGTTAAGAACAAAATATTTATGTTAACGCCTCAAACATTTGTTTTAGACAATTAAAAGACACTTTATTTATGCTGTTATGGAAATTCAGGTGTCCAGTAGCACATATTAGGGACAGAAATGCAACATGTTAGCTGCAAAATAAGAAAGTAATGTGGAATGCACAGTATAAAAACACAACTCTAGTGTTAAATAGTGGCGCATGCAATTTGTAATGTCTGGACGCCAGGATGGCTCTACATTAAGTCCTTTGGTGTGTTGTTTGCTTCATGATAGCATCAAATATTGATAGGTGTCACAGTGGTTCATTTGCAATCAACCTGTGTTTATTCCCTATAAACCAATATTAATTGTTGTTATTTTTTTTCCATTAAAAACAAAATATGTACATGTTAACAGCTCAAAAACTTGCTGTAGATAGCCTGAAAGACATTGTATTCATCCCCTTTGTGAAACTCAGATGCCCTATAGTGCACATTACAGACAAAAACACAACATATTTGTGGCAAAATAAACAAGGAATGCAGTATGCACACGATTAAAAACACAATTCATACATGTTGCATTTAATATATGCAGTTTGTAGTTTCTGGAAGCCAGAATCACTGTTGTTTATTATGTGAAAGTGTGTTGAATCAATTGTATTTTGCATTTTTTAAAGGTTTCTGTTGTGATAGATGTTGAGGCAGAGTCAACGGCTGTTAACCTGTTTCTTCTGTTATAGTTTCCAGTTGAAAACTAAATATCTACACATTAACGCCTCAGAAATTGATTTCAGATAGACTGAAAGACACTTTATTCATCTGCTTAGGGATTTTCAAGTGTTCAGTAGCACACATTAAAGACAAAAAACAAAATACTAGTCACATCATCAATGAGCAATACAACCAGTAACAGATTAAAAACACAGTTCCTAAATATTAAATATTGGTGCATTCAGTTTGTAGTGTCTGGACGCCAGGACAGCTGTTTTTGTCTGTGTAAGTATATTCAATTCATTGTATTTTACATTTTTAAAAGCTGTCTAATGTGATAGAAGACAGGTTCAGTTAACCTGTCTGTGAAACTAAACAAAAAAATATTTTACTTGACACTTTTTCAAAGTTTTTTTCTTATTTTTTTTTTAAACATTTATCTGATAGATGATTTTGAGTTCAAACTGATGCACTGATTCCAATCAACACGACGATCTTTACTGTGGTTTTCAGCTGAAAGACAAATATTTACGCCTGAGAAATGAATTATAGCTCGATTGGTAGACCGGGAACGATCAGGAACTTCAGGTGTCCGCACAAAAACATCCTCATCGATAAATGATGCAGTACAGGATTAAATACACAATTCCTAAATATCCACATACTTTATTTCAATTATTTCGTCATGTGCTGTAAATTCATTTCACCTCCTCTTATATATCACCATTGTTTTCATTTCCTCATGAATAATTTGAGCCATACTTGTCTGGAGCACATTCATTCAAGAACTACAACTGTGAACTACATTTCCACGTATGCCTGCAAAACAAAGAACAGGTGTGCTCTGTTTTCATTATAATCATGGATTTACTGAGGCTTGGCTTCATTACTGGCTTTAGACTTAAATCTGCAGCCTTCTCATTATTTCGTAGTGTTCTTTGTTGAGTAACAGAGGGATTTGTTTGCTAAAGAGACTGTAAACTGTAACTTTTAAGCCCGTTTTAATCTGGATATGTGAGACTGCTGAAGCCCCGTCCTGGCTTTGGCTGGACTCGATGCATATTTGTACCGAGTGAAGACTGCTGGTTTTGTTCTCATACGTCGGAGTCGAGATGAAAAATGGGATTGTTTTGTGGACGATGAAGATAAGTGAGTATTGCATTTCTTTTATGCATTGCTGACAAAGAAATCCAAACACAGACGCCTGCCACTACTTAGGGCAGTGTTTTTCAACCTTGGGGTCGGGTCAAGTCGACTGAAATTTCTAGTAATTGATTTAAAAAAAATAAATAAATAAATAAAAAATAATAATAATACTAATAAAAAATATATGACGAGTTGAAAGAGATGATCACAATACATACAAGACATGAAAAACTCCGAAACTGAAACTGAAGCACCGTGGTACTGTTTATCTGACCAAGGAAAATCCAATTCTCCCTTTGTGCAGTAATCTACACCTGGCTTTTCTGCCTCCGTCCATAATAATAGACATTATATAGACTAAATGTCGTCTAAAATCAATGTTTATTTGCAACATAGTATAGCAAACTATTACATGATCAAAAACAAATTAATTTTATATATTTAAAAAAAAAAGTCTCTGTTTTGAACGTCTGGGGTCGCCAGAAATTTGTGATGATAAAATGGAGTCACGAGCCAAAAAAAAAGGTTGGGAAGCACTGACTTAAGGTTAGACAGACTGGGCATGCACTTTGGATTTGTCTCCCATAGAGGGCAGGAAAAACATGCCTGAGGGTTCTGGTCGGGGTGGGGTAGGGATTACAGATGAGCACGTAATCACACGGATTAAATTTAACTTTGTGAGAGGTGAAAATGGCTCTTCTCAGATATCTCACTCTGACCTTTTAGCAAATCTGGTTTTCTTTTCCTGAAGTCGACTGGCCTTTCCCGGTTTCCTCAACAGCCTGGCTCTTTCATCCTCTTCGCCTGCATTGTTTATGAAAGTGAAGCAGAGTCTGATGCGCTTTTTATCTGCCTCCTCCCGCATCTACTGTATCTTCCCCGTTTCTGGTCTGTAACTGTAATCAAATCTCGGAGTCTCTAAGAGGCCATGAAGATGACTGCTCTATTTCTATGCCCAAGCCTCTCCCCATGACCCCTCTCTTCCATCACCCCCACTTAGAACATCCTTCCTGGCCTCATGAGCTAATGGCCAAATGACATTTAGAAATTATGATTGCTACTGACTAACCACCAAGAAGACAGAGGGAATAGACACGGCACAAATAGCAGAGGAAAACAAAGATGGATAAATGGATAGAGAGGAGAAAATTGGAGATGCAGAAGGGTACAAAGGGTGAAATCGAGGACACATGCATCCTTTTTGAAAGAGTGATGCTGACACAGTGTGAGGGGCAGTGAAAGGCTGTTTGGTGTCTTTGTAAAGTACCCACTGCATAAAAGTAAAGACTGAAAATAATGTGCATTTTGTCCTTTTTTTTTTTTTTTTTTTTACCTTGTGCTAGTTTTGTCCTCAAATCAAAAATACCTCTCATCTCTCAGACAAATCTGCATCAAAAAGTACCATTCATCTACAGCAGTGGTTCTCAACTGGTCTGGCTCCAGGACACACTATCACCCCTCGATGACGCCGACCCAAACTGATAAAAGTTCAATACCTCAAATGTATTTAATGAAAACATGGTGTTTTCTGAACCTGAGATAATACAGAATATCACAGTATGCCAACACAAAAAACAAGTTTACTCTTAAACAAAAATGACCGGCAAGTGGTGATACTAAAGAAGGAAATGTTTGATTTAACAATTAGTTTGGGCAGTGTTTTTCAACCTTGGGGTCAGGACCCCATGTGGGGTCGCCTGGAATTCAAATGGGGTCACCCACATTTTCTAGTAACTGCTAATAATAATAACAATAATAATAATAATGATAAATGCACTCTTAAAAAATATATGGTCAGTTGAGAGAGACAATCACAATACATAAAAGACATGACAAACTGTGAAACTGAAGCACTGTGGTACTGTTTATCTGTCAAATGTTCAAACTGAAGCACTG
>JAPQRP010000015.1:4858636-4868898 GCA_037367295.1 Apogon hyalosoma
AAAGATGACAAACTGCATTTTACACCAATTATTTACATGTATTGATAGGATTAGTGGATCACCAGGTATTAAACATTTACATCAGTAGATGGTTTTGGTCAGCGAGGGATGTTTGGGCCTTTATGGGTTCAAGTACAGCTTGATATTAACCACAGGCCTATATAACAGTAATCAGACACACAGTTTTCTGAACCGCTTAGTTCTTGTGAGGGTTGTCGGGGGTGCCAGAGCCTAACCCAGCTACCAACAGGTGAAGGTGGGCTACACCCTGCATATATTGCAAGTTCATGTCAGGGCTATACAGATGATAATTTACTCCTAAAGGTGATTTATATGTCGAATTAACCTATTAAAGTGCATGTCTTTGGTGGTGGTGGAGTATGGGGCACCCTCCACACAGAAACTGAACCCAGAACCTTCTTGTTGGGGCAAAGGTGTTAACCACTGTGCCGCCCTGAATGACACATAATAGCAAAACTCCTTAAAAATAAAAGCTTCATCATCATTTGTATTAACCAGTAGTGGAATTGAAACACTTTTAGTAGTGAACATAGGATAATTTTATGTAACTTGATGGTTAAACTCTTTTCTCTGATCTTTTTCTTACTTTTTATGAGCTGTAGTTTTCAGTCTACTTTCCTGCCCAATGGAAAAACATATCTGAAAATGTGTGGATTTTGAAAGTTTGCGATAAACTAAAGGATTAATCGTTCCATTACGAGATGAAAACTAGAGGTCGACCGATATGTTTTTTTCTAAGGCCAATGTCAATTTAAAAAAAAAAATTGGTCAGCGGATGGCTGATATCTAAAGCCAATTTTTGAGGCCGATATTTAAGGCAGATTTTTTTTTTACCGTAAAATACACTTGAAACACTTACATAATTATGATTTTTATGCAGCAATTTAAATGAAATTATTAATACACATACATATAGTACTCTTTGAACATTTATTGAACTTCAAGTGCTGCCCACACAGGTGCTTGATGAAATATAACATTTTTACCACTGATCAAATATCGGCTCTCAAAAAAAAAAAAAAAAAAAAAAATTAAGGCCGATAGTGGAAAAAAAAACTCAAGATATCGGTCTACCTCTAATGAAAACTTCTCTTCCCACTTAAACTAAATAAAGCCTTTAAAAGCCTTTTAGATGGTGGTTCTTCTGAGCCACAGCGATACATGGTTTTTCATGGTAGTAATACTCCAAATTAGCACTATAAAATAAAATAAAACTCCTGTAGTTTCATATAATGTTCCGTTGTACAAATCTCACTCTGTTTTGGCAGTAGTTCCATCTTCTACATGACATGAATGCTGGAAGGAAATTAGTATGAAGGCGACACAAATAGAGGAAAGTGAAAAAGAATCAGATGTTGTTTGAAATGGGATGAATTACAGTATGACTACTTTCAACAATTACTTAATTCTTAATATCTCATGATTTATACTAATACTTACATATACTGTGGTAGAAGACTTTGGCCATTTTACTCACCTCTGCTATACACCTATAATGATATTAAAGCATGATGCATTGCCGTAGATTAAACCACGCAATAGTAGGCCCTACATAAGGTCAAATTAAAATAGCTACAGTGGTAAAACTCAACATGCACATTAAGGCAGCAGTAAAACATCTAAAAAGCATCACTTATACCAGGTAACACTAACAGAGACCATTTTGCTGCAGAAGAGTAGTTTTACTTTATGTACCTTAAGTACATTTTACTGATTATGCTTTTAAGTAACATTTTGAATGCCACCCCTTTACATGTATTGAACGTCCATGTACTTGTAGTTCTTTTTCTTAAGTAAATAATGCAAATGCTACACTGAATATTTATCAGTGCGCTCATAAGACTTCAGCACTTTCATTTAGCGACCTGCATACAAAGGGGAACTGTCTGATCTGTTTGTTTGACTGATTTGTTTTTCATGCCGGTGTCATAGATATATCATTCATAACTGTTGTGATTGATTTGTTTGTATTATTTCTTGGTGCTTGTATGATGTTATTCAGTTGTTGTGAAAGATCTGCCGACACACCCAACACTGACACTGTTTTTGTCGACAGGTGGCCCAAGGTTCTGACCCGAGTGCGCTGGTTGCCATGGATACCGCAACAGTATTGTACACACGTGCCCAGCACAGATACTTCAGCTCCTACTCCCCCGTCATTGGATTCTACATCTATGAAAGCGCCCCCTACTGGAATTCCTCAGTACAGCGTGACCTCCTGGAATATGCCAAAGGTTTTCAGCGGATCAGCTGGCTGGAGGCCTACCTGAACTACCTGTCGGACCGCAACCAGTCCACCAGCCAGCCACGGGAAAACTTCACCCACACTCTGCGCCACTTCTTCCTCCGCGAGCCGCAGTTTGCTCACTTTGCGGACGACATCATATTTGCGGAGCGCGGTCAAGGCGAGGAGCCCGACGTGGCGGCCTCCCGCATCTTCTTGGTCGCCAAGACGACGGAGAACAAGCGTGAGGAAATGTCAGTGCTGCTGGACACACTGCGCCGCCTGTCACTGACCTCACGAGTCCGTTTCCTTATCTTTAACCCCTCTTTCGTGTACCTGGACCGCTATGCTGCGGCGGTCAGCTCCCCCCTCAGACACTCACTGCTGGCGGTGCTCTTCCTGCTGGGTTTGTCCTCTCTAGCTGTTGTCGAGCCGCTGGTGTCCGTGTGGCTGGGCCTCACCCTCCTCTCCGTCCAGTTTGGCGTGCTTGGCTTCATGACCTTGTGGGGCGTCGAGCTGGACTGCATGTCTGTGTTGTGTCTGATCTCTGCCCTCGGACACTCGGCAGACTGCAGTGGCCCTCTGCTCTGCGGTTTCGCGTCGGGCCGGGGCGAAAGCAGGACTCGTTGGGTGCGAGTGGCGCTTGAGAGACACGGGGTGCCCTCTCTACAGACGCTCATCTGCTACAGCGCTGCCCTAGTGCCTGTCGGTTCCATACGCTCCAACCTCACCCGCACACTCTTCCGCTGCCTCACCCTCACAGCCGGCTGCTCGGCCCTGCACACACTGGCTTTCCTGCCCACGCTCCTCACCTTCCTGCCCCCCTCAAAGAACCGGGGGCATCGGCCTGGGGGAGAAGGGCAGAGACAGGAAGTCGAGTGCGTGGAGATGAACGACAGCACTCGAGTGGTTGACCAGATCACCACTGTCTGAGCACTGGATGATGCTTGTTTTCTGGTCACTTGGTTGCCATGGGGACTGCTGGATGAGATTTGGTCCGCTGTAGTCTTAGCAGCCGCTGTGCATGCTGCAGACAGGAATACTGATCCTTGTGAAGAGAGGTGGAAAATGAAATTGTAACAGTGAGAAGGCTAGCGAGGAAAAAAATGGCAGGAGTGTCAAGAGGAAATGGACTGAAACAAGAAAAAGATAGTTGTGGGCTAGTAAAGACAGACAGAGAGAGAGAGAGAGAGGCCGATACCCAATGCAGTGTATCCATGGTTACTTGCTTGTTGCTAATGCTGTGTGGCATGTGAATGAGCTCTCTCTTGAACAGCCGATCTAAAGTTCAGAATCAGTTGAGGTCAGGCCAGGATATGACTATCACAGAGGTAATGCTACACTTTTCACATCTCCAAAATCTGCTTTAGATCTGATCACATTGTTTGGCTACTGCTATCTGTTGCACAAATACAGCTACAATGACATGAGGCAATCATCTGTATGACTCAAGTATTTCTACTTTAATGCTGGGCAAATAAAATCAAATAACTAAACATGGTCTCAAGTGGTTTTGGAAGAGATCTATTTTTTGTAATGGGGCAAACCATCTGCTCTGATTTTTATGGGGTTCATTCAGAGTCATAATGTGAATATCCATCTTCAGAAATCGCATTTTATATCGGCACATAATGTTGCTCAATGTGATTGACTCTTTTCAAAGATCAGTAAGAGGAAAACAATGTCGTTAAAACACCATTATCAAGGTAAAAGCTGTAGTGATTCCTCTTCTCACAATAAAAGTATCTGTGTCTTTTGATGGGTACTTGGTACCGGGGTCGCAGATCTGAGTGCTTTCAGTGCAAGAGGGAACAAAACAAATTTACGTTGATGTATAACAGCAGTCCATAATCAGGAACAACTGTGGATGTAAAATTTAAAAGGTCAGTTCTGTCTAATTCTAAAAACATGCCATGTAATTTGCCCTGTTGTGGTAACAAAGCAATTGGAAGGAAAAGAAAATGAGCCTTTGGAGACATGGGTCTTTTTTCATAATGCTACCAGAATAGTTTTTCTGGACTAGAAGGAATTTTGTTTGATATTTGTAGTGTTGAAAAGCCAGTTTTAATAGTAACAATGTGGAGACATTATCACTAGTCAAGCTCTTCACTCTGAGCTCTTGATCCCTTTACTCTTTGCTCTTAAAGCTCAAACTCATGCTCTCTTAACAACTAGATCTTCCATCCAAAAAACACAATGGACTTATTGGACTGATTTACTCAAATGCAGCTATTGAAAGCCAAGTAATCCACTGATAAGTGATGTCGTCCACTTGTTCCTCTTTCATCTTGATCCATTACTCTATGTGAATGAGTATTGTTCTCCTTCAGCGATTCTTCCTGTGGTTAGGAAGGCTCTTTGTTGCCTTTACTCTTCTTTTTTTTTTCGTGAATTCAACTGTGCAGTTGAAGGTCTGTGTGTGGGAGTGCATCCTATTGTTAATCCGCGCTCCTTTCTGACACTTGCCTGAATGAATGTATTGTTCAGCCACTGTGCAGGCGTCACTACCATCACTAAGAAAAGGACATGATCCCTTAAAAAAAGCCTCCCACTCGTGAACTGTTGGTTTTCTTTAAAGCACTTCCAGAACCAGTTGTCATTTTTTAAGTTAATATGCTCTAATATTGCTGGTTGTAGCTTCACTAATGTCATGTTTGGTACATCCTTTTTACCGTGTTTGTTTTGTGCTGCCTTTATACCCAACTCGACGGTCCAATCACCCCTTGGCCCTACCCCTCCGTTTTGCATGTTCACGTGCAGGGGTAGGGATGTCCTGTTTCTCGATGAGTCGGAGGGGAAGGGCTAAGGGGGAGGGCTGTTTGGCCCTCAAAATGGAGATTTTTCAGAACCACACTACAAACAGAGGGGTTTGAGATATCTCCCATAATTCTGTTCGAATCATTGGCAAGATGGAGATAAACAGCAAAAAAGTGCAGCAGTGTGATGAAAGAAGCACACAAATGTACGTATTAATCATTTGATCGTCGGTTTAATGCTGTTTCGATGTGTTATAGATCGCATTTCTGCGGTTTTGTGGTTGATAGTCGCAAAAAGATGACCAAAGCTCATGCGACAGATGGTTACAGCTGATGACGACATGGTGGATTCTTTCGGAAACAAAGCTGTCGCATCTGTTTATAGCAGCGTCGATGACTGCTGATGATGTAACGGGTCTCGAAGGGTCGTCTCCTTTTACAGGGGAATGTTTCAACCCCTCACCCTTGAAACAGAGTTGCGAGGGGTAGGGCCAAGGGGGAGGGGTCAGGGGTGAATTGGGATCTGGCCAACAAATACTCGCTTTTTTCTATCTGGGCAGGGGGTTGTGATTTCACCAAAAAATGTAATTTTTAACTCAGCGACCCTGAAATTCTGAGTCGATCACCATCATTCACAGTAACAAGAAGACCAATAAATACCAGTGTTTTTGTTGTATTTTTTTACATTTTGATTGCAGGTTTTTATGGCTAGCCACTAGCTAGGCTAAATTTAGTTTACACTTTACTTAAATTAACTGCTTAATGTTCACTTTTATTATGGCAGGTGCACACAGGCTGGGGCCGCTGGTGATTCAAGCAAGACGGTAACAACTACGTGGTAGCGCAGATGTGACCAAGTAGACACATCATCAGACTGTGAGTGTTTTCTACGACAGCAGATGAACGTCAGCCACTTCAATCAGCCAGTGTGGGGTTATTTACACATAGGCCGATGTCAGTAAAAAGGGTAAATATTGACTGATTGATCAGTGTGTCCCTAGTCCTGACCTTTTGATTTACAGAACCATGCCTTCTTATGACACTGAGCGGATACCACATTCTACATACTGCAAAAACATGTAATATTAAATAAAGTTTGTATCCTATTCAGAACAGCAGGCCGATGCTATATGTGAAAATGGCCCTTGTGTACTGTATAGTCTGATGTCTACAAGGGTTACAAGTCACTCATTGTTGGGGAAGTAACTTTTGCTCGTTACTTCTTTAAAAAAGTAATCCATTACTTTACTTAGTCGTTACTTAGCTGTTTATGATCCAGACCTCCTTCACATAAATGACTGGTACCTTGTAGAGCTGAGGGAAATGCAGAACCCAAATTGAGTCGTAGTGATCTTTTATACTTTTTGAGGAAATACCATCGACTGAGAAATGCAATATATTTTAAAGGGAATTTAAAGCCAAGAACTTAGATTGCCAAGAACTGAAACTGCATATTTTGTTTCATTGCAACAGCCCAGCAACAGAGACACTTTTCCACTGTTACAGACTGGAAGTGGTTCTCAAAACGGTTTCTTGCTTTTTCATCCTAATCTGTGTCGACTGTCGTATAAAGAAGTGAAAATTCATTTGTGTTCAGTGCTACATCAGAGCGTATCAGCAGAACTACACTTCCGCCATTTTAGACTGAAAGCTACATCAGACGTTCACCTCTTTCCCTAAACTTCTGCCGAGATGTGTGACTTCGTGTCAATCTTTGAAGAGCCTCTTGTGAAGGTCCGCTCAGATTTCCTCATCTGGGGAATGATCATAACCAGAGGTCCCGTGGGGTCTTAAAAAGAAGAATCTGCATTTAATACCTTTTTTTAAAAAGCCTTTAAAAAGTATTTCATTTTATATGATAAGTCTTAAGTTATGTTGCCGTAAATTTGTTTGCTGTATTGTGTTTAAATGTGTCTGGGAAATGTTCAAGCTGTAACGTTAGTCGACTCAGTTCCAAGCTTATATTGAAATTAGGAACCAATTATCGCAAGCTTTGTAGCCCCTGATGAGAAATGACTCCGAAGGAATTAGAGTAAATAAATACTTTTTACTAAATTCTAGGAGTCATGAAATTTTACCAGTATGGCCATGAAATAGGCGTTGAATTCTGTTATAAATAATCTTAAAAAGTCTTAAATTTAACAGTTAGAAACCTGTAGGAACCCTGATAATACAGTGTGGGAAGCAGTGTGTCGTTTTAGATGGCACAAGTTGCATATTTGGCCTGAGAAGTGTGTCATCTGGATATCTTTGGTAACCTGGAAATGATCAGGTTTCTCTATGTCAGGTGTGTCAAACTCATTTTAGTTCAGCGGCCACATACAGCCACATCTAAAGTGGGCCAGACCAGTAAAATAACAGCCTAATAACCGATACATAGCAACACGCCTCAACTTCTCCATTACACTTGGGTGCTTCTGTGAAACTGGGTACATTTTGGTATCTGGCACTTTTCCAGCTTTTTTAGACCCAATAATAAAAGAGAAATTTAGACATAACCCCCCACCAACCCCAGGATGTACCTAATGGTGACCTTAGATAAATGCCAAAACATTATACTCTTGCTCTGAGCCATCCCAAAATTAATTAATTTTTAATAAAATATTGGGGCCAATAATAGGACCAAAATTGGGACATGAAAAGCTACCTAGGTGTTAGTGCATTAGATCTGAAAACATGGCTGTAAATGGTCTTGTATAGTGCTATAAATAAAGACAGTGAGTTAAATTTGTTGACCCTAGTGGTTTTTCTAATCCAGACATGCAGGTTTTTCATGAATCCTCGGTCTCATTCCAGGTTTCGTGCATAACCCATCCACTGCGTCCACTGGCGTTACATGCGGAACCTGCCCATTTAAATACATATAAATCGCAAGTGATTTTGCAACAGCAGTCATTTTTGTGAAACACTCTGCCTTGCATAATTAGTTTGATTCCCAAAATGTATCTGAGAGACTAAAAAGATATTTGAAAAATAGTAGTGCATAATTTTCATGTCCTTTTCACTGTTACATGCAGATTTTTGTAGAAAAATAAGGCAAGGCAAACTTATTTGTATAGCACAATTCATACACAGGGCAATTCACAGTGCTTTACAAAAATGGAAGAGAGACAAGTTAAAAACACAAAACAATCAATGTATGTATATAATAATCATAATTAATATTTTTAGAAAAATAATATAAAAATGTGTTTTATCTGAAAAATTCTCTCTTTTATCAGTAAATATTTATTTTTGAAATGGACCCAAAGTGCCTCCAGACTCGCTTCATAATGTCCTGTTTTTAGGAGCAGTTTCATCGAAGGACCCACTTGTACTTTACAACTTACAGATGACAGTGGATCTACAAATACACAAAAAAGGCAGAATATTGTTCAAATTCCGCTTAATTTAGGTTGTTCATGGTAAAGATTATTCAGCTTTTTGTGAAAAGATAGTTTGTAAATGTAAAAGTTTTCATCATGTAATTTTACTTTTCACTCAAAGACAAAAAATTTGGAGTTGTCATCACTTCTGTTCGGATGCTATTATTTTACTGGTCTGATCCACTTGAGATTCAGTCGGTCTGTATGTGGAACTTGAACTAAATTAATTTTAACACCTTGACTATTAATTCCTTCAGTGTACTTTTTGCGTTTCACAAATTCATCCCACGGGCCTTAGTGGACCCTTTGGCGGGCCAGTTTTGGCCCCCGGGCCACATGTTTGATACCCCTGCTCTAGGTTTTAGTAGCAGGGAACAGACTCTGTCTAAACATGGCCTCCTTCCCTGCACTCTTTATTTAATCAGGCGAACCATTGTAGCTGAACTAAACTCTTCTACATTTTGCATTTTCCCTGGGTCATCTCGACAAATGCAAGTTTTCACTTTGAATAATTTTTCGTCCCTGACTGCTTTTCTGCAGATTGGCTGACGAAGCGCGTGCCTGCGGTTTTTTATTCTCTCAAATACACTGCAACGCAGGAGGGGGGAATTAATTAACCCAGAAGGACCTAGTGTGACTTTTGTGGCAAAAATAAAATATTATTTTCTCTATACTTAACTTTTCTTAAGGGATTTATCACCATTTATTTATAATATTACACTCAAAATCATACACTGAAAATCGTGTATATTCCTAAATTTTATTCACTAATCATGTAGATGTTCATAAAAGCTCAAATTAAGTGAAGGGTTATTATATCAAAATATTTTTTTTCAGTAAAATATATGAACTGAATATAAACCAAGCATGTCCATCCACTGTCATTGATCCAACTCCATTGGTCCGGTGTTTATGTATTTATTATTTGTTTATTTATTTATTCCTTTCATGAAAGTGGACAACAGAATTTATATATAAATGCACACTACATTTTCAAATCAACACCTCCATGACTGGAAAGGAGCAGCAAGAAGAAAACATTTCTTATATTTGTCTGCCCCCTAACTGAACAATTAAAAGAAAAAGAAAAGATGGTCAGCCATCACCTACACCAACAACACTTTGATTATAACCGCAACAAAACAAACCAAAAAAACCCCACAAATTTACAAGCTCAAAACAATTGATTATTGACATCCAATAAAAGTTTCAAGTGCATATTGACAATTCTTTCTGCATTTGTACATTTTTGTTTTTTAAGCTGGTGAATATCTGTACAGCTTTTTAAACCCTGTGGTTGGGAATTCCATATTTTACACTAACAACTGAAATACACATTTGTTTCAATGTAGTCATAGCTACTTGGTACTTAAAATCAAATCTTCCATGATTTTCATCTCTTGAAACACTAATAGCTGTTGCGGGTTTTCCGGTAAAACTCTGTTTTTGGCTTTGAACGTAATGTTGTAGAAGATGGCTGTTTCCACGGTAACTATGGAGCCTCTGAACGTCCAAATGGGTCATATCTGATGACCATGAAAAGATGAATAACTGTGTTTTACACCAATTATTTACATGGATTGATAGAATTAATGGATCGACAGTTTAGATTTGTAGATGGTTTTGGCCGACAGTGGATGTTTGGGTCTTTATGGCAGCGTTTTTCAAACTTAGGCTCGGGATTTTGGGAAGTTGCCTGGAATTCAAATGGGGTCGCATGACATTTTTAGTAGTTGATAACATTTTTTGTGAAAATTACGAATAAAATTTATAGTGAGTTGAGAGACAATCACAATAAATAACAGACATGACAAACTGGGAGTCTGAAACTGAAGCACTGTAGTACTGTTTATCTGTCAAATGTTCAAACTGAAGCACTGTGGTACTGTTTATCTG
>JAPQRP010000015.1:4877613-4889037 GCA_037367295.1 Apogon hyalosoma
TTTTTCCGCAACTGTAGAAAAACTTACCCTCACACACATAAGCATGTAAATATGTGTATTTTGCAAGTAAAATGCACCCACATTTCATATAAGTGGATAAAAAATGCAAATGTACTGATATGCAAACCACAAGTCCACAAAAGCACAGTTTTATGTGATCAGCAGACACAGTGTTTAGGCTGAAACACACCACAGTATCGCTGTTATACTAGGCATTTGTAGTCACATGATCAGCTTGATTAGCATCCCATAATAGCCTGAGGTTTTAAAAGTGAGCATGTTTTTTGTATTACGCCCTGACAACGACCATGTGTAGTTGAAAACTGTTGGCGATAGTTTCCGAGTTGTCTCAGTCTTGTTTCTTTGTATTTTTGCGCTACTGACTTCCTCAACATTAACACTTTACTTTTCCACTTTTTAGTCTTAATGTGTACATTTACATTCGGTGGTTTCTGACCCTGTAAAGCCCGTACTATCATTTGCTTCCTTTATCCCCCTATTTTACTTTTTCATGGTTAACCCAAAAAAGACCCAGTGTGACTTTTGTGTCAGTTCCCAAATAAATTTTTCTCCATATTTGACTTTTCTTAAGCAATTTATCACCATTTATCACAATATTATCCTCTATATTTTGCATTTTTCACTATAAATCACATATTTTCCCATATGTGATATATCTATATTTAATCTAGATGTTGATGAAAACTCAAAGTAAATTCAAAGGTTATATCAAAACAGAGAAAACTGAAGAAAAAGGGGCTTTTCAGCAAATATATCGTTAAATAAAAAGAAAACTGTGTCCATCCACTGTCACTGATTCAGCTCTGCGGATTTTATTGGTGAATCAATGTTGCAGAAGATGACAGTGTTTCCACGGTAACTACGGAGCCTCTGAATTTCCAAATGGTATATCTGATGACCATGAAAAGATGAAAAACTGCATTTTACACCAATTATTTACATGTATTGACAGGATTAGTGGATCTAATGTTCCAGTGTTCATCCTATGTCTGTTTTGTTTGTTTTGTTGATGTCTGTCATCATCATTATGTGTAGTTTTTACATTTTTAATTTATAGTGATAATGTGTCAGTGTTGGCTGTTTTATGTCTTGTTCTGTCACCTGCCTTGGGACTGCAGGTGAAAAGTACCGTAGTCATTTTTACTAATTCTGGCATATTTACACGGGTGTGCTTTTAATACAACAATGTTCAATATAAATGTGCGTGGTCCCTGTTAAATAAACCAATAAATAAATCAACAGGTATTAGACATTTTACACGAGGAGATGCTTTTGGTCACCAGTTTAAGTAAGTACATTTTATTCATATAAACTTTTCACAGATAAAATCACAAAGTGCATTTATTGGTGATGCAAAAGAAGGTGTTGTCATCCTGTTTTGGACTAAGATTTATACCTACAGCCTTATTTTTAGAAATGGACATTATTTGTTTGCTGTGATTGTTTTTTGTTTTGTTTTGCTTTGTTTTTTTAAATTTCCATCCTATGTTTCCTGTGGAGGTTTGTGGGAATACACATGTAACTGTGAAATGGGTAAAGAAACTAATTGAACTGTATTTAAATGTATACACTGTATTGTACTAAAAAAAGAAAAAAAAAAAAGAAAATCTAATAAAAACTAAGTTAAAAAAAATCACAAAGTGCTTTACAGTTTCGAATAAAATATGAATAAAAGCTTAGAATAAAATAAATAAAATGTCACACATGCACCAGGATAAAAACAAGACAGTAGTACAGAGAAACAGACAATAACACAAGCCTATAAAACAGTGGAGGTTTGGGTCTGTATGGGATAAAAAGTGAAATTAATCCTCATGGAAAAACAGCAAAAATCCACACCCAACAGCAGCACTAATGTCTGTTTTATCCACACCAGGTCGGAATCTGTGTGAGAATGCAGTGTCCTCTAGTGGTGGTTTTGTGAGGTGCACATCCCCGTCCTCACTGAATGATATCTGTCAGTCCAACGCCTCTTCTAACCTTACATGGTGAGCAAAACCTCCGACTGTAAATTGTAATGTTTTCGTCTCAGTGCGTTCGTGAATCTGATCTGTATGTTTATTCACCAGCTCTTACATAGAGTTCGACAGCATCTCAACTCTTCAGGCCAAGGCGGACTCCTGCAGCAGTGAGTACTGAAGGCACACAGTCATTACTTTATTTATTTATCATATTTATTTATCATTTTTTGGTGCAGACTTAAGTAACATTGGACATTTGAATATTCAATTTCAGAAATGTTAAGCATGTCCCATTTTTCCCACCCCCTCACCCTCCCACTCCTGGTCCTACATAACATATGTAATGATAGTAATAAAAAAAATAGCAAAATACTCATAAAACAAAGAACGTAAAAGTAAAAAGAAGAAAGATAAGAATAGAAATATTTAAAAAAAATATATATATATAGAAAAGAAAGTAATAGCAAGCCCCAAATGTCAATATTTTTAAATCCGGGTTAAAAACTTTCCTCTTTTCATGCGCTTATGAGTAAACTCTTTTCAATGTTGTCTTTTAAATGCACTTTTTTTTTAAAAAAAAATTATTATTTTAATGTCTTGCTTTACTCCGTTTTAATTTTAATGTTAATTTAATGTATGGTTTTAATATAATATAATATGACCATGTTGTACAGTTCTTTATCTGATGATTCTATGTGCTCGAAATATATAATATATAATACTATATAATACTATACTACTACTACAAGGATGAATTAAAAACAGAGAAGTCTACTTTAAAAACAGGAACAGCTGGAGGTAAAATAAGATGGAATTACGGATTTAAAACACAACATATTTGAAACATACAATGCACATATCAGAAGTACCAAAAAGTGGCAAAGATGAATTAAACACAAAGACATCTACTTAAAAACAGGAGCAGCTGGAGGTAAAATAAGAAGCGAAAGGATTTAAATTGTCTTAATGATAAAAGTGTGGTAAGTTTCCGACGGTTTTGGAGACAGTTCCAGGTTTCAGGTGCACAGTACGAAAAACTGGACTTTCCCAGTTCAGTACATACTGAAGGAACCTGCAGTGTGAGTAAGTGCATAAAAAGCATGAATATAAGATGGTAAAAGATCAGTGAGGGCTTTAAAAGCAAATAAAATCCAACATCTGTCACATGTATATTCATAACACTTCTTAACTGCTGTAACCACGTTTTGTCTTTTCTGTAGGTGAAGGTCCTCAGTTCTGCAACTGCACTGCTTTCTGTAACGCAACAAGTACGTCAGAATATCGTTCACCTGACCGTCTGCTGGTGTTTTCTCCGTTTGTTAGCATTCTTTGCTCAAATAACGGCATAATCAAATGACTGATTGATTGTTTATTTTATTTCAAATATGAAATTAAAACCAAAACAGTAGGAAAGTTTAATATAAAAAGAAAAGAAAACGCATTCGAAAAGGAGTGGGATGAAGTTTAACTTATATACTCCTGCCCCATTACCCCATCCTTCTACCTACCCTAAGTTCCTGTGTCAGATCCCGAAATAGAAAAAGTAAGAAAAAAATAGAATGTAAAATATATTACAAATAAAGAAGGAATACATCAAAAATAAACAATAGTTGTAATAAAATAAATACAAAATGTTGAAAGGGTTAATGAATAGAAAATTTAGTTCATTCATCTTGGGTTTTTTTTTCCTCTTTTCTGATCTTGAAGAAATAAAAGCACAAATATAGCCATATCTGATCAAGAAAAGCTATTTTTTTACTGTAAAATTCAAGAATGCACTATCTTTGTTTTTCATAAAAATGCTAAATTTAACAATGCGACACTCAAAAGCAGGCATTACATTTTTTATTCATTTGTCATGATTTCTGACTTAAAGTAGCTTCACAACAACACAAGTGTAGAAAAGATTTCCAGAGTTTTCATCCTTTTCTTTTACAAAATCTAAATTAAATCCTATTCTTAAAAAAACATTACACTGATAAATGTCATAAATTGTCTTGAAAACTTGGGGAAAATGTTGTTGATAATAATGATTTGTTATTATTTGGTCTAAACAATTGCAATTGTCAGTATTTGTAATATATCCTCCTGAAGCCCAGGAAAATGGAAATATTAGCTTTTTTACATTAAACAATTGTCTTGATTGGAAACTACATAATGCAACAGTTTTTTCAGATATATTTCTTAAAATTATTTTTATGTATTTATTAATTTTTAATGGAATGTCCTTTGCAATGGACAGCATTTATTTATTTATTTATTTATTTCAAACTTGCAAAGAAACAAAATAAAACAAAACAATGGAAACTAAGACAAAAACAGAGTAACATTTAAATGAACAGAATCTATCTTCAAGTACGTGCAAATCTGAATGTTGCATGGTTGGAAAGGAGTAGGGAGAAGCATCAACTTATTTAATCCTAACCCTCAAGTTTTTAAGTAAAACTGTTAAACTTTTGTCCCCTACAGAGGACAGAAATGCATTGCTGGGTCTCGAGAGGATATAAATGTATGCATTACTAAAATATACAGTAATACTCATTTAATAAAATGAATCAAAGTCACAGGAATAGCTTTGACAGTAATAAAATAGTGTGTATGTAGAAAAATCCAAATGAAAATTGGTTTTAAAATCAGATCAGTGAGACTTGAAATATTCCAGTTATCATCCATTAGGTGTACATTTTCTAAGGCTCTTTTATCCATTCAGTCTTCATGAAATAAAGATTTCCTCTTATGCGAAATATACCCGACCCTGTGATGAACTGGGGATGCGTCCAGAGTACCGATACCCCACCTTCACTCATTTGTAGCCGGGATAGGCTTCAGCGTCCCCTCTCAAAGATTAAACAGTTTGGAAAATGAACAAATGAATTATACCTGTTACCCCAAATTTTAACATTATGTAGTGTAAATTTAAACTTGTACAGAATTTTCCTGCACATTAATAATATATAACCTTTACATGATAAAATCCCATTCTAAAGTAAACTAAACCACAAATAGTGTTCATATTTTAACACCGTCTCCATTTATCATCACCCATATGTAGTCAATAACAATAATAATACATTTATTTGTATTAGGGCTGTCTAAATTAACGCGGATTAATCCATCATCATAATTAATCTGATTCAAAATTTGAACGCTATTAACCCATCTGCAGCGCTAAACAGCATGTTGTCCCTCTGGATGGAAATATGAGGACAAAAAAACCCAAGACGGAGCAGTCGACCGACACAAAGTGTTATACACACTCTGCAGGAAGGAGTTTTCTTTTAACCGAAGCACTTCCAGCTTAAAATACAACATTAACGCGAAGCATACGTTAGTCGGGGATTCTGTTAGCGTCATCCGGCTTGCGACACACACGCTAAGTGCATGTATATTCCCTTCTTTCTTGAGTCTCTTTGCTCGAGCAAAATGAAACGCGAATATAGATTTAAAAAATAACATTTAATTGGGATTAATCGAAATTAATCCACTGCAACCATGTGATTAATCTGATTAAAAATTGTAATTGTTTGACAGCACTAATTTGTATGTACTGAAGATATTCAAAAGATGCTTTATGGAAGTTTTGACAAGTATGTACTAAGAAGACTCAACATTCATCGGAGTATACAACTTAGAGTACAGAATATAGAAATAACTCTTATTATTTTGGTTATTTTTTTTATGCAGGGTGGTTTTATGCCGTAAGGATTAACGTCAGCCATGCTGCCATGAACGCTAACACCCTGAAAACATTGGTATGAACCACTATAACTGATGCATCCTGATGTTTTTCTGCGACATATTGTGCATTGTGTATTGTGTATATTGTGTATTGTCACATTGTGATTTGATTTTGCAGATGCTGACCAATGTCTCCAGTGTCTGTAGAAACAACACTGGGTTAGTTATTTTCATTTTACGTAAATGCTAAATATGAGTGTGTTTTTCTTAATGACAGTTTATAGATACTTCTTTTTTTTCCAGGCCAAAGTGCGCAGAACTTATAGAGGTCTCACTGCATTACAAGGTAATCCATACCACACAGTAGGATTACACAAATACAAACATGAACAAAGTTGATAAATATAGTTGTTAATGATAGAATGATGTGTATTAAATCCTCTGAGAAATCAATATGTTTCATAAATCATTTTCTTTGTCCAGCATGCTCATGTGGAATGCCACGGGACACCACAGAGGTAGGCACACAAAGGAAAAGCCATTTCCACTGAGCCAATAATATGATATATCTTAAATCAGGGGCGTCAAATTCATTTTAGTTTAGGGGCCACATACAGGTCAATAGGATCTTAACCCTATAACGCCAAATGCATCAAATTTGATACAAGACTTTTGAAGCCCTCTACATGATCAGTGTGATATTTTTTTTTTTCTTGAAATACCTGATGTATACAATTAGATACATACAATACACGGATAATCCACCAAGGGGGAGGAATTCGTTCACCAGAGGCCTTTCCAGTGACACTACAAAGACTGTCATTAATGAGGAAGGAAGAAGAACTTTGACAGTTTTGAAAAGGAATGACCAATTTGTTAGACATGTTTGTGTTATATTATGCTTTTGTTTGTTCAAAAATAATATTTGAGCATTGTGACCTGATGGATCAAAAATGATACAAAATTGAAACTCATACATGGAAAGTGATACTTGAAAAATAAACTTTTTGGGTTGTTCAGAAGGACCAATAAAGGCTCCAGTTTCCAAGAACTGGGATTTTCTGTCAGTGATTTAATGGTTCAGGCTTTACAGGGTTAAGTGGGCCGGGCCGGTAAAATAATAACATAATAATCGAGAAATAATGTCAACTCCAAACTTTTCTCTGTGTTTCAGTGTGAAAAAAAGATAAATTACATTATGAAAATATTAACATCTACAAAGTATCCTTTAAAGAAATGTGAATGACATGAACAACCATGAAAACCTGGAATTTCTTATAGAAAAATAAGAATTTACAGATGACAGTCGATTTACAAAGGCACAAAACATTTAGTAACGGCAGAATTTTTAAAATTGCACATAGTTATCTTAAGAAATTTCAGGTTGTACATACTTGTTCAGTTTATTCACATTTTTGTGAAAGGATAAGTTGTAAATGTAAATCTGTTCATAGAATTTAACTTTTTTCACTAAAACAAAGAAAAAAATGTTTACTGTTCTGACCCTCTTGAGATAAAATTATTCTGTATGTGGCCTCTGAACTAAAATCATTTTGACATCCTTCACAGTTAATACCTTCTACCAGGCTAGTTCACTCCACTGGCCGGATTTGACCCTTTAGTGGGCCAGTTTTGGCCCACGGGCCACAGGCTTCACACCCCAGTCTTAAATTATTCATTTTTTCATTTTCATTCATTCATTTATTTTTTTTCAAGCTAAAGAAAAAAACTGAACTTTTATGTGTACAGGGAACTAATAGCAGAGCAAATATATTAATAAATAGAGGTGACAGAGGTGGAATGAAAAAAAAAAGATGTATGCATCATTATGTATCATTTAACTGATTTTTTTTATGCATATGATCAACATCATTAGATTATAGTCAGAGGCAAAGGCAATAAAATGAGAGAAACTGACAAAAATTTGGCTAATTAACCCATAGGGACCCAGTGTGACTTTTGTGGCAGTTACCAAATTAATTTTTCTCTTTATTTAATCTTTACTAAGTGATTTATCACCATTTATTATAATATTATCCTCTGGATTTTGCATTTTTTTCCCAGTGGAAATCATATATTTTCCTATGTTTAATTGACTGATCATGTAGATGTTTCTAAAAGCTCAGAGTAAAGTCAAAGGTTATTATATCAAAACAGAAAAAAAAAACTGAAGAAAAAGGGACTTTTTCAGTAAAATATATCATTAACTGAACCTAAACCCAGTGTGTCCGTTCACTGTCATTGATCCAACTCCATGGGTTTTACTTGTTAATCAATGTTGTAGAAGATGACGGTGTTTCTACCTTTTCTACAGAGCCTCTGAATGCCCAAATGGGTCAAATCTGATAACCATGAAAGATGACAAACTGTATTTTACACCAATTATTTACATATTGATAGCATTAATGGATCAACAGTTTCGATCAATAGATGGTTTTGGTCGACAATGGATGTTGGGTCTTTACGGGTTAATGAAGTGAAACGCAGGATATTTGAAATGCATTAATCTAATCTGATTGTATATTTGATGGTTAAAGGCTGGATCTGGTTATGCACAT
The DNA here is from genome assembly GCA_037367295.1 of Apogon hyalosoma. NCBI lineage: Eukaryota > Metazoa > Chordata > Actinopteri > Kurtiformes > Apogonidae > Apogon > Apogon hyalosoma. The sequence goes on from JAPQRP010000015.1 coordinate 4,885,832, forward strand.
ATTGAACCCCCTTATCACCGGTGTCTAGGTTTTATAGCTGCATGGTGACTCTGGAAATGTCTGGAAACGTCAGCATTTGCTCCATGGAAACGTTTGTGCAAACACTCTTCAACCAATCCAACAACATCACAACCGAAGGGCCAGTGACGCGCATGGGTAAGTCTGCAGTTCTTGTTTTAATCACAGCATATATTTGTGTTACATCCCATCCATGTCGTGTGTGTGTGTCCACAGTGATTTGCGATCGTTCCGGGTTACCTTTCTATACACTGATGACATCCAACCTGAACTGGGTTGCCAGTGATTTGCGGAGATCTGACATATGCCAACGTGACCCTCCTCTGCTTAGATGGTAAATGTCTTAAACTGTTTTATAATTGCAGATATTGTTGAATTTTAACTTTTTAGACAGATGACCAAATAAAGAAAAAGTCTGATATAGTAACTTCTCTCTGGCTGATAACTTATTCATTCCATAAGGCATGAGCTCACTGTTTTGTTTTTTTTTTTTATGAGAATAGAAATGTAATTAATCCTATGCTAAGCTAGTCACAGTCACCAAATCTCTATGGGATAGTCTGTGACATATTTTGGTGCAGAATATTAGAAATTTCTTTCTATCATTGCCAAAAACACCAAATAAAGGTTTTGGAAGAATTTTGTTAACAGACTGTAGAATCAATGCCGAGGAGCATTTTCTACAGGCACTTTATGTTGGTTTTTTTCCTTTAATTTGTCACTTTTTTTGTATGTTTCTGAGTAGAATTTACACATATGTACATACTATACATATGAGGGTTACGTTGAATTTGCCTGTTCTCTCTGTTGGTCCGTGAGTGCCTTCAATTTGCAGCTCACTGCTCTTAATGTGTGCTAATTACTTATGCTAATGCTTGGTACTGTATGTGTATTACGACGGGTAAAACACCAATTTCACCGAATTTCCCTATAGGAGTAATAAAGTGCATTACCCTTAACATTAACCATAATAAAAGTAGAATTATAAAAAAGGACTAATAAAGGTTTTATTGTAGAAAAGCATGATAAACCTGTAGTATAAGCAACTTCTTAAAGGGGTAATATTTAGCTAAACCCACTTTTCTTAGTCTTTGGTTCATTTATTTGTGTATTTGGTCCCTAATAGCTCATAAGGTTTGAATTTGAATCCTCCAGGTGTTGCAAAGCTGTCTTTATATTCATTTTGGCAAAAATCAAGTGGATTTCTACAACCACTTTTAATTCCCTCTTAATTTGTTATATTTTACTACTATATGCCATGACATTTGCACATATAAGGTCAAGACTTCCGACAAACATTTCTCTGAGTACGACATAACTGTTTATCAGCAGCAGCGGTTGTAGTAAAAACTGAAAATATGTCCAAACTTCGAGTCAATTACCTAAAACGTTCCATTGCTGGTTGAACGGGACAGAGCAGCACAGTCAACAGCCTGGAGGGGGCGGGGCCTGAAGTGGCTCATTTGTATTTAAAGGGCCAGCGCTCAAACTGACCTTTCTGGTGTCATTACTCAGAAATAGGGTTGAAGATGGACCTGTGGAGTTGAATGAATGAAGAATTCAGACCCAAGCAGAGCATTTACAGTTAATGTAGACCACAGGGAAATGATAAAAATGCGTAATTCCATTTAAAAAAGCTAAATATCACTCCTCTAAGTGTTTTGTTTATTGTTGGAAGCACTGCCCTAATTTATGATATTGCGTGAGGAGCTTCTTTGACAGGAAGTTAATGTTTGCAGGTTCATTTAACAAAAATATTTGCTGTTTCTTTGCTCTTCCGTAGTAACGTCAATGAGACACTTGCTGTGCTCTTGAATGACAGCTGCCCGTCAACATCTTTCAGAGGAACCACAGCACAGGAGTCTACTTCCTCCACTTTAACCTCCCCAGCACCGGTATCCGCGTCCTCCAGTTCAACCACAACAAGTCCAGTACAGACGTCCGTGTCTTCTGCTTTAACCACACCAGTCCAGACTCTGACCTCCGCATCCTCGAGTTTAACCACCCGAATCCCAGCACAGACTTCCGCTTCCACCACTTCAGCCAGTCCAGCACAGGAAGTCATCACTATGACTTCAAGCAACTCGGTCCAAACACAGGTTTCCTTTTCAACAACGCCAAGCCAGACAGTGGGCTTCACATCTTCTATTCCAACCACGCAAAGCACAGCACAGGCAACCACGTCCTTGATTTCAATCACTTCAAATCTACCACTGGCCTCAACACCATCCAGTTCGACCACCCCGAGCCAAACTCAGGCGTCCAGCCCCCTAACCTCAACCACCCAAAGCCCAGCACAATTATCCACTGTCTCCACACCCTCTAATTCAGCCAGTCCGAGCCCAACACAGGCTACCACTTCAAACCCCCTCAATCCGGCACAGTCCTTGTCATCTACATCGATCACACCAAACCAGACTCTGACTTCCTCTTCCTTAACCACCCGAAGCCCAGCACCATCATCCACATTCTCCACATCCTCCAATTCAACCAATCCAAGCCCAACACAGGCCACCGTTTCAGTCGCGTCAAACACTCCAAGTCCGGCGGCGACATCCTTATCCTCCGCATCAACCACGCCAAACCAGACGCTGACCTCCCCTTCCTCAATTTCATCTACCCAAAGCCCACTACAAACCTCCACTCCCTCCACTTTTTCTGGCGCCGCAACTAACACCACTCCAACTAGCAACAAAACACATGAAAATGCGGCAACGACTCCTTTCACAACATTTAACGCTACACAATCCTCAACGACTCCACCTGTTGTACAAAACACCTCACAAAACCTGCCAGTACACAACACAACTGTGTACAGTAACACAACATTGTTTACACCCGTTGGAAATTCAAACCCGGCTTTTGACAGTGCAACTCCAACCAACGCTACAACTTCCGGAAGCAGGAAAACATTACATAACAGTACAGCTTCTACTCCCACTGATACAACAGAGAACAATGCAACTACAGCTGAAACATTTACACTTACTCACAATGAGACTGTAGAGTACAATGCAACTACAACCAAAACACTGACACCTACTAATGATACAACAGTTTACAACGCAACTACTACAACCAAAACATTTACACCTACTCCCAATGATACAGCAGTTTACAACGCAACCACTACAACCGGAACATTTACACCTACTCCCAATGATACAGCAGTTTACAACGCAACTACT
>JAPQRP010000015.1:4906488-4917745 GCA_037367295.1 Apogon hyalosoma
ATGTGACACAGGGCCTGTTGCCCCTTGCAACATAACTTACTTCTTAGCAACTACTACAAGTCAGCATGCAATAATACATAGATCGATGCAACATGTGAAGCTAAAAAATAGATTACACACCTAAAAAGTCTTTGCAAAATTGTCATCACCAGTCGACATACTTTGCCAAGTGCCTGTTCTTTTCTTCCCCTCTACTATTGTTGTTATATTGCACATATAAATAACATATTTTAACAGCGTGACCATTAGCTTATCAGGGTTGTACAAAATGCAGAATTGAATTAAGAATAACCCCTAAATTCCAATGAAATTCTTGAATTTGAATTGAGATTGCAAACAGGATGCAGAATTGCAATTCAAATTAAATTTGCAGGAAGTAGAATTGGAATTCATGAAATTCAAAGAAATTCATGATATGTAATTAAGGTGTATTTAACAATGAAGTTTTACAGTATGGTATATTACATTACAACATGAATTTGATATAGATGGACTTTATGCACACAATATTTTATTATAGTAAATAGGCCTTTTTTTTTCTTAAATTATCATGAAAAACATACTATGTGCCACATAGGATGTGATAAGAATGAATTTCTCTGAATTGCAATGAATCCAATTCCACCTCCTGTACGGTGGAGTCAATTCAAATTCATTGAATTGAATCAAACTCAAAATTTTTCAACTATAGCAGCCCAAGTAGTTGACGTTTTTTAGTAGTTTTTTTTTCTACAATTACTTATGGGATTTTTTGGTGAATGGTTGTGGAAAGACAATGAATTCTCTGGATATATTACACAGGAAAACACTTATTGGAACAAGTTTGTGAGCGCAGGTTGCTCAACACAGGAGTTTGGGAAATGCATGCACAACTAGATTCTTCAGTGTATAAGGTTATATAGTGCAAACATCAGATGGTGATAGTCTGTCTCTGATTGGTTGTAAAGTGTAACCCAGTAAAGCTATAGATGCATTAGCAACTGATGCACATGTGCACATTCATAAAAGAGACTGAAGCAGATATTACTACGTTCAACATCTTCTCACGCATTAACTACCTGCATGTCCTCATTCACTGCATCCATAAATGTCCTCTTTGGTCGTCCTCTCCTGCCTGTTAGCTTTTTCAATTTGTCCCTAAAGTGTCTAACCTGACAGAAGCAGATAGTTGAGGTAAAATGTGTCTATGGACCTTGGACTGTCAGCCTGAGGTCCAAAGACATATTTTACAGATTCAGATGGAGGATGGAGTACAAGGCAAAGTGTGCAGACAGCAGCACACCATGACCTGCAGCTTGACCTCATAACTAACATAAATACTAACAGAACCCCAGGTTATGTTAGAAATTATCTCACACTTATGTCATAACCGGAGATTCCATAAATGTTATTGCAGAGTCTGTTTACAAGTCTATTAGAAGCGTTTTGCACAGTGTGGCTGCTGATCAACTTAGAGCAGTCTTTCTCAAACGGGGGTACTTGGAGGAGTTCAGGGGGTACTTGAAATCTTTTGGAAAAAATACATAAACGCTTTAAAACCTAAGCCTAAAATGGTCCAGCTAGACATTTTTTTTCTTATTCTAACTATAAAAAGGTTTGAAAATATGCTGTAAGTGAGTCTTTTTGCCCATTTTTCCAATGCACTTAGAACTTTCAAAATCTAGCAGTCATTTACAATTTACTACATGTTACAATGCTGCTAAAACGGATCCTCCAGCTTCTAATACAGGTGTGAATGAAATGGCCGCAATGACCCAATAAGACCTATAAAGCGCAACGTCTCAGGTTTCAGAAACCGTTGGAATTTTTCCATTTGCACAAACAGTGAAAGAGTTACAGCCATCCAAACTGTATATGCGCAGTGCGTGTCAGCGATGACGCGTCAGGTTTGAAAGAGTTAAATAAGTCATCATGTACTGAATACAAAATAAATCATGAGAATTAATGCTAGAACATAAAACACAATAAATACATTCATATAATAAAATTACCTTATTTCATTTCAATATTTTTAAAAAACTCAGACCCCCCCCCAAAAAAAAAAAAGCTTTGGTAACATTTTAAGAATGTTTCTATTTTATATTATTCAAGATGAGTTTATTTAAGTAATTAAGTAATCATTCTTTATTGATGAAAGGTTTATTTATTCATTAACGACTGATTAATGTTATTTTCTTAGCAATGAAAAATGTCACTTTTCAGTTTATATTTTGCACTTAAAATTTACTTATAAACATTTAATATGTTTAGTTTATTAAATTAAATATGTTTGTTTACAAAAAAAAAAAAAAAAAAAAAAACAGGCATCCTTGGCACAGGAACTAATTTTACCGAGATTTTTTTCAATTACAAAGTGTTAAAATGAGAACTGGGGGCACTTGGCTAAAAATATATATTTCAGGGAGTATTCCACTGTAAAAAGTTTGAGAATCACTGACTTGGAGGATCGTTGCTTTACAATCACCAACTTGTACCAGCTGATAAATGTGATCTAGAACCGTGTTACCATAGTAACAGTCAAAAAAGTAACCTGATATATCTGGTTAGTTTATGGGGAAAAAAAAAAAAAAAAAACACAAGTCATAATTTGTGTGCTTTTTTTTGTGATTTAATAATATCGTGGGTGGACTATGTGCTCTCTTCAGGGTCTAAATGACACATGGTCCACAAACCTGTCTCCTAATTGCTCAAATCTCTGTAGGTTTCTTCATCTTTGTTTTCCACTGCGCCGTTAAGGAGAATGTCCGCAGGCAGTGGAGAACACATCTGTGCTGTGGAAAACTGCGACTGGCTGAAAACTCAGGTACATCAAAGCGTCCTGTCAATGAAAACACAGAATTCAGAAAAAACAATTATATTGTACTGTTGTGCTGTTTTTAACCCATAAAGACCCAATGCTACTTTTGTGGCAGTTCCCAAAATGAATTTTTCTATATTTAACCTTTCTTAAATGATTTCTTACCATTTATTATAATATTATCCTCTCTATTTTGTGTGTTTTTGAGTGAAAATGAGGTATTTTCCTATATTTAACTTATTGATCACGTACATGTTCATAAAAGACCAGAGTAAAGTTGATGGTTTTTATTTCAGAAACAGAGAAAACCGAACAAAAAGTGAGTTTTTCAGCTAAATCTATCATTAACTGAACATTAACCAAGCATCTACATCCACTATTGTTTATCAAACTCCACTGGTTTTACTGGTGAATCAATGTTGTAGAAGATGACGGTGTTTCCACGGTAACTACGGAGCCTCTGAACGTCCGAATGGGTCATAATATCTGATGACCATGAAAAGACGAAAAAACTGCATTTTACACCAGTTATTTATATGTATTAATAGAACAGTAGATTATTTTGGTTGCTAGTGGCTGTTTGGGTTTTTATGGGTTAATTAACAAAGTCACGTGAGCTCCAATTATTCTGCAGAATGGAGTCGGACCGCCACCCAGAACAAGAGTCGGTCGGTCCCTATGGCAATCGCATCAGCTCCCCACCTCACCGCTCGCAGTCCTTCTGTAATCAGCGACACCACCAACAGCAGCGGTGAGCTCGCAAGTTGAAATTATGTCGTCGTTTATGATATTCTGTTCATGTTTTCTTATATTTTTCATTCGATAGGTGTTATTTTATTTTATCTTTTTTTATTGTGATTTTTTTTTTCTGCCTAGTTTACTCAGTTCTGTTTCTAGTTATTGTTACCATTATAATTATCACCCTGGTTGTTGTTGTTAGGATTGATATGTTCTTGTGAGGGTCTTCGTCACCTTCTCCCACCCCCTTCTTTCTTCTCCTTCCCCCTGTTCCTTCATGTCAGGTCTGGGATCAAAATGTGGTTCAACAAAACTCATATCAAGGGGAGCAACATATACTTTATGAAGTTCCCCTTGGCAAAGCAAGTTTGTTCAGCACAAAAAGGCAGCCAGATTACCATTCTGCTGTTATTGCACTGGAAAAAAAAAATAAATAAAAAAAAAATCTGTGAAGTGAAAATGATCTTGATAAGATTTCTTGAAATAAGATTTTCCAGATCTATTGTCTAAAATTAAGTTCTCATATCTCACCGAAAAGTTACTCTTTAGGTGATTATGTCTTATTTTAAGTGTGATGAGATATTTTGAATAGAAATGAAAAAAAATAAACTTGGTAAGATTTTGATTTTTGCAGTGCGATGCTGGACAAGACAAGTTAAAAAAAAAAAAAAAAAAACTGGCATTCTGACATCAGAACGTAACCATACGGCGTATAGTTACTAATAATCTGTTTGCTTGTTCTGCACAGGCTCCGTGTTTGCAGACAGCGGGGTATCTGACGGTTCCAACAGCGACGTCGTCCTCAACGAGATCTACAGACGCAAAATGTCACTGCGGGCCGAGCTCTGACATCTGCGTCAAACGTTCGTCCGTGATCACAGCAATTATCTACCCTGAAGAGGGCTCATTGATCTTCTGCAGATCAAGTGAAAAAGCAAATCACAGGAGAGGTGACGCGGGACTTCCAAACAATCCTCAACCTTCTGTTACGTGAAGTTTAACCCTCAAAGACCCAAAAGCATCCACTCATCTAACATGTTTAATAACTTTTGAACCACTAATCCTATCAATACAGTGAAATAATCCAGGTTAAATGCAGCTTCAGCAGCGTCCGGTGTCTTTTACAGATGCGTCAATAGGAAACATCAGTGGAAATATTGTCTTCTGAAGTTTGACAAAAGACAATGGCTGTAGATGCTTAATTTTAAGTACAATTGATAGACAGGGTGTCCCAAAAAAATTCACATCATTTGAGATGTTCATATCGGAGTGACTACGTGGTCAGGAGAAATGATACTTAATAGGATTTATTTTGGAAATAAAATGTTTTTTTATACAAATTTCAAACGAAAAATTCTGGGGGATGGTAATTTTCTAATGTTCCAAAGTTATTACAGATGTTCCGACTAAACGTTTCCCGAACTTGGTTTACCGCCTCTTCTGAAACTGCGTGCCGTCCAGATACTTTTTTCCGACACAAACGGCCTTCCTCTTGAAACTTCCTACGCTACGTCCAAATCTGCTTTCCCGTCGGCGCTTGTTTCTGAAATTTTCTAACAAATTCACGTTGCGCATTCACATTTGACTGAGTTTGTTCGTACTTCAATGCGCAGAACGCCTTTTCTGTTGCAGTAAACGGCATGTCCGTTCCTGAAAGCAGAACAATAAAAATTATGACAGTTTTTTGAGCAAAAAGAGCAAACAAATTTTAAACAAATTATTAGGTGATGAAATGATGTCAAATTTTTGGGGACACTCTGTATTTTATGGGAAAAAAATACATTTCTTGATAATAACAATGGATTAGATTTATTAAGTGTTTTTCTATGAACACATACTCAACAGTGGATCCATTATTGATTCACTCACACATTCACACTCTGGTGGTGGTAAAGTACATATGTAGCATGGCTGCTAATTCGCGCCTACAGCCCCTCCGACCACCACCAAGCATTTATACATACGTTCATTCTCTTGAAGTGTCTTGCCCAAGGACACAACAGCACATGACTAGGAAGGAGCGGGATTCGAACCGTCAACCCATCGGCTATTGGAGCCACGGCTGATACAATGATCTTTGAATTTACAAATTTACTACCTACATGGTCGGATAATTAAATACAGGAAAAAAACCTGATTTTCACTAAATAATGCAGACAGTCATATTAATATAATGTGATGAAGAACTTGGGAAAGCTTAGATGTCAAGAAACATTCATTTAGAATTCACCGCATAAAGCAAAAGAATGTTTCTCACATCGTCCTACATGTGTCTAAAATAAGAACAATAGGTGCAAAGATCATGGTTTTAGAAGACCGTTCAAAAGCTTTAAGTGTCTAAAAATCTTCAAGCTAGCGTATTTTTTTTTTTTTTGTACTAACTTTTGTAAATTAAACGTAGGAAAAAAACGCAAGGGATAATATTATAATAAAGGGTGATAAAGCACATGGTATTTGTTAAACGTAGAGAGAAATTCACCTGGCGTTCATCGCAAAACATAGCTTTGGGTCTTTATGGATTAAAGTGAGTATTGAAGGTCGGAGGCTGAGACGGTGAAGGCGAGATCAGTATGCAGAATTATTACTTGAATCTAGAGTGGAAAAGTATGGCTTGATACCTGTTGTACACTGACAGTAGAATATGCGCACAAAGAAAAAAAAACGCTGTAAGAGTGCAGAAGGTGTGTATATGACTGAGAAATTACATTATGAATGTGTTAGAATTACGCACACTAGGCCTGTTAACTGAAATGCTTTTAAATGGAAAGTATTTTTACATAAAGATATGACGTTGCATTTTATTTTGAGCTTAGGACAGACAGGTGGCAGGCTTACACTAACTATTTAGCCGCCTTCTGGTACACGTATATATAGTTTTTTATTTGCAAGCGTAAACTGAAAACGTGAAGATATTTCCAGTGTGTTCTACATTGCCAGGTCTTAATGTGAGGCACTCTGAAAAGGGACTCTCTCCCCTCAGAAGAGAATAAATGAAGGAAATGTCATCTGTGCGGAAACATTTGAAGATCTGTCCCTTTTTTTTTTTTTTTTTTATGTCGCTACATTTCAGTGTTGATCCTTGTTTTGTACATATATGTTAAATCTTTAAGCCAAAATCGATGAATCATTCTCACGCAACGTACTGCATCGTGAAAAAGAGTAAAAGTTTGGGGGTTTTTTTGGTTCTTTTTTTAATACTGCTAAATGTATTTTTGCAAGAAAATGTGCCCGTAATAAAAGTTCACCTAATTACCCGTTCGTGTATGTGGTTTGTCATATTTGATTCGGAGTTTCACATCCACGCGGCGCGTTGAAATCTTTCATCAAATCTGTTCGATTGAAAACCACCAATTACAATCCCAGGGCGTCGCCTTCGATCACGCTGTTTTGTCACCTTTGGCGGCGTGTCGGCGCACGCCCGCCTGGCGCCGGTTCGATTACAGCTTTTGAAGGCCGTCACCAGAGGCTGACGGCAGCCTGCTATCAAAAAGTTTTACGTGAGCTCAGACCTCGCAACTCTCCGACTTCTGACGTGAACCAAATAAGAAAGCACGAAGCGGGAACGACGGAGAGGCAGAGGCTACGACAACGAGCACAAATCACATCCTTCTTTTATAAACCACCAGTCTGCCAGGTCACGCAGATGAGAAGCCGTTACGTTTTTATGACGTCTACTGTAAGAGCGGTCTACTCCATATTATTCCTCCTGGTCTGGGAGCTTAGAAGACACCCCTTTTTTCATGCTGTTCCCTGCAGAGTTCACCTGTTTAGCATTGACCACAGATGCTTTGATGATACGTTAAGGTGCCTCCACCAGGTCTGAGAGACTTACCCTCCCTCCCCCTGGGTATGAATCCCTTTCCCCCTTCCTGAAGTGCGCCCCCCTCTTTTTTTCCCCCTGAATGTGGATTCCCTGCCTCCTTCCTGGGGTACATCCCTTTTTCTTAATCTCTTTGTTAGTCTTTTGTTTTCTCTTCGCTGCTTTGAAGTAACTGTCTCAATACCATCTGAAAAACTTAGATTCGGGGTCAGACTAGCGCTCCGGAACACTAAATAAAGCTACTCTCATTGCAGCAAACTTTGTATAAGGACTGGCGATTTTCTTCAACAAGACCCAGTGGTACTTCTGTGGCAGTTCCCAAATGACTTTTTCCTCCCTGTTCAACTTTTCTTAAGTGATATATCAGTGTTTATTTTAATACCCTTTGTATTTTGTATGTTTCACTGGCTGGGTTTTCATTACCCTCAGAAAAACTCAAAATGTAAATTGTGCAATAGAAAACAAGTAATGGAAACACAGAAATGTCACAAAACCTGTCAAAAGTCGGTTTTCTGTTGGACATATGAGCAAAACTTTACCGATATTTACTAAATGTCGAAAAACAGAAGTGCATAATGTTGGTTTTTCCATTAAATGAGAAATGCGATGACTTGTTTATCACGACATGACATGAGAAGTCATGCCATAAATATGGCGACGAACATAAATATCATATCATATATTCATTATTATTATATATTACCCCTCTATCCCGTACTAAATTAAAAAAATGATTTGGTTTCCTGGTGTGACCACATACTGTGAAATATTTCCTTTAAAATTCTTCTTTGCTTGTTGAAACATCCGTCAACATCCTTTTTTTTTTTTTTTTTTGTTCACATGACTCTAGTTGCAGAAAAAGGTCTTTCCATTACACTGTTGTGTGATGTATCAATTGCGCAAAACTTTTAAGCGAAAAACGCGTTTTGGCGAAATTGACATTTTTCCATTAGGTAAAGTTTTATGCAAAAGTTATAATTGCACAATTTGAGGGTCAATGGAAAAGTGGAAAGATCACAAAAATGTTTTTATGCTCTCATGAGGTAGTTTTTGAGACGTTTCAATATAAAAGTATAGCGCAAAAGCGTATTGGAAACATTTTGCGCATTTTCACACATCTGTGCACAGTGGTTTCGCTCAGGCCAAACGTCTCCCCTGTGACCCTGGACTCAGAACAGGTGGTTCTAGTTGGTTTCGGGCAATAGACACTGGCTTTGTGTAGGAACTGCTTCCCGAGGGTATGACAAGTCTGGTGCCACAAGAGGTTCAATAACATCACACAGTTCATTAAACGTTGCCCGGGTCGTTCGGCGAATGAGAAGCCAAACGCTCTTCAATGGAAACACCTACAAGTTTGTCGCAATTGTAGAAATATTGCTTTTATTTTGTGCAAAACTGTAATGGAAACCCAGCTACTGTAAATCATGTATTTCCTATATTTAATTCAGATGTTCACAAAAGAAAGTAAATTCAAAGGTTGTTATATCAACAGGTATTAAACGTTTTAGATCAGGAGATGCTTTTGGTTACCGGTGGACTTTATTGGTTAAAAGACGGACATGAAATTGCAGGATTTACGTTCCCAGTGACGTTTACTGAGCTCAAGGTGAACATAAAAACACCGAAATCCCAAGAGAAGGGTGCGAAATTAAAAACCAGTTACAATGTACGCAGCATCTTTCATTGCTCGCAGTATTTTGAAGCTGTAGACTTGTCGTTTCCACACTTGTACGAACGTGTCCTTCTGTCACATTGCCAGGATTAAAGAGCTTTTTTGTTTGACTGTGGAAGAATTTTGCCCTTCGGTTGGAGCAAAAGGGACTAAAAATGACATTGAATCGTGAATAATGTGCTTTAGAAATGAGTGATAATTCAATATAAAAGGGAATTTCAGGTGGGTGATGATCTGTTCTACACACATAGCTTGGCAGTGCTGGGTACTGCTGGTACTTTGATGGCACCAGCAGTGAGTTGCTTGTTAGCACTTGAGCCTTTTTGTGTTGAGTTTACCTCTTATCTATGCACCATTTAGGTTCGGTCTGCCTTTAAAAACAGGTCCGTATAGGTTCATTCTCCTGTTGGTGCCGTCACGCAGGGTACTGATGAAGATCTGGAGTTGGTCCTTGATTTTATTCATCGGCACTGCGCCTAATGTGTGCTAATTGCTAATGCTAATTGCTAATATGAATGGATGGGTAAAATAGCCTACAGACAGGATTTTCCTACGGGGATGATAAAGCAAGTTAACCTTTGAAATTTAACCTTTAAAAATAAAGGGAGTTAAAAGGAGACAAAAAAAAAGGAAAATAAAATGCTTTGATGTAAGCCCAGTGATTATTTAGGCCCTAGCACAGTTCACATGTCAATTAACCCTTTAAACCTGTGACGTTTATATGGTGAGCGTTCTGAATGTATGATTTATTTTAAATATTCCTAAAAATTCCACTATTTGCTCAATAGGAAGAATTTCAAAACATGCTGATAGAATAGACCTTGTTCTTTGAGCATGCTCAGTGCACTCCCAGCTGCCTGTGGAATGGGGGTAAAACCAAATCACTGTAAAAATAGTTTTGTTTTGTTTTTGTTTTTTTTTATATTTACTGTTTATGCAGTGTTCAAATTTTCCTTTATTTATTTATTTATTTTTCCTGTGTTTTTGCCGACTTTTGACCATGTAATTGTGTTTTGGAGTTCAACCAGGTGCCAAAAAGCAGTTGGACTGATTTAGAAAAAAAAATACCCCCCAAACAAAAACTACTGGGCCAAAATTCAAATCCTTGTTGTTGTTCAGTGTGTTCCAGTTCACAGTTTTTGTTCAACATCCGCAATCTCTTATTTATTGATATTTTAGTGCCTTATTTAGTAAAAACCTGTAAAACTTCAATTCCTCTCTTTGTCTTTTTCTGTTATTTCACCCTGTTTTGACACACAGTGAAAAAAAAAAAAAAACACTGAAGAAAAGGAACACAAGCACATACTCACAGCAGCTTTTATGACACTGAAACAGAAGCAAATTCACAACAGCACATTTACCTGAACTAATGCGTCAGCGGTTAAAGGGTTAACATCAGCAAAAAAAACAATATCTGTAAATATTTCTTGCTGGAGTTTTTATGTCCTGGTTTATACTATAATCAGAAGCTCCATCCATAGATGCAAAAAGATTTAGATCTAACCATTTACTCTATAAAACCATAATTTCAATGATAAACAAGAACAGAAACAACACATAATTTGGGATACAAATCAATATAGTGATATTCATACTGCATAGAAGTTGTTTAAATGGTCTTTGCTTCCTTCTGGGCATCTTCGACCATAAAAACAGAGTTTGTCATTTCTTTGTTTGCCGTTCTGGAAGTGCTGCAGGTACAGTATGTGCATAGATGGGATGAGACAAGCACACCTATTAAATATGATTAATAAATGCAAATTGGTAAGTGGAAATTGGAAGAATACGTGAGTTATTATATGAAAGTGTGGTTAATGGGTAACATAAATCACCAATATGGGTATAAATCATACAAAATAATAAAATAATCACTACGCCCTTGTAGCGATCATCATCCACAAACTCAAACTCCAGTGAGGATTTTTATTTTAACTCCAGATGAGTGTAAACAGGGGCCATTCGTTGCACCCTGCGGCAAAACAAACGAATGCGATGCAGATTCTGAATGCACTGTGTACACACCCAAAGATCGGTCCTAAAACTGTCTGTCCATGTGTGATGTCTGTTCACGTCCCTGTCTGTGATTATATTGTATGTGCTGCTTTTGTATGTTTGGATTATATGTGCGGTCTCTGTATGACTGGACTGATGCGTCACTGTTTTTTTAATCTTTTCTCTTTACTGATTTATCATGTCTCTCAGCTGTCTTAACTCTCTCTTTTTAATTAAT
>JAPQRP010000015.1:4929966-4944912 GCA_037367295.1 Apogon hyalosoma
AACACCCCCCCCCCCCCCCCCCGGTGCATTTGATTGAGCTGTTTGGTTTTAAGGTTTTACGGAGCGTGAACAACCTGCCCACAGTTACGGCTGAAGTTTATTGATCATTGGCACCTTTGCAGCTGTTTGTTGTCGAGCGCTGGCAGAGTTCCCCCGTCACCGTCTCCGCTCTGATTTCCCAGCTGGCCTGACAATTCACTCCGCACAAAAGTTCACGTTCCGACCTCATCTGCCACAGCTGCTCGTGTCGCGCTGAATGTCTGTCCTTTTAAGGTGAGATCCCTTGCGCAGATTTCCTTGCGTGTGTAATGTAAAGGACGACGCTTTAAGACTTGCAGCGCGGGAAACGTTTCTCCTCAGATGCTGCGCGGCCCGCTCTGACTTATGTTTTTGTTGCTGTGTAACCCATAGATCTGCAGACGCTCTGCTCACATTACGTAACATTGCAGTCTGCGGTCCTGCCATCGCTCTATCTGAACATCACACAGCTCACTTAACTCACCGAAATACGGACACGTTACAGCTGTTTATTTTTCACTCGGACGAATAATCTCTCTTCTTCTGCCTTCAGAGGAAATATCTGAACGTCCTGGTATATTTTGCGGGCCACGCTGTAAAACCCGACATTTACTTTTGGAGGAAATCGTGTTTTGTGCATCGTGAGTCACTTAAACTAAGACCAAGTCATGGCCAAGACCAGACTGGATACACAGTAAAGGGCATTACGGCCACCGAGTCCCTCAAATATTACACATGAATTGTTAATGAAGATCGCAGCGTGCACAGACGCAGTAGTTCAGTGTTCAGTTTTTCCTACCGTGTAATTTAAGATCGTGCAGTCGTGTTTTAATCGACAGAATGTGTGTTTGTCATTTGTGTTTGAACTTTTTTATTGACTTTATACACATTTTTCTACTTTAATACATACTTTTTTTTTTAAACTACAACTACACTGCACCTCAGAGAAGGTTAAATGTTAAATTTTGTTTTACAGTTACAATGAAGATTGTATTGTATTGTATTTGATATTATGGCAGATATTATATAGCTGGTATTTATCTTCAGATTGTGCAATCCTGTTTTTACTGATGAAGTGTGTGTTTGTCCTGAGTATGATTTCAATCTGTCTTTTTGTTTAAACAGTACTTTTTGTCCTAATTTAAATGCATTCTCTTACTAATAAGTGCAGTTTTTGTGACTATGTTGCACCTTTAAGAAGTTTATTACCCTGCGCCCCAAAGGGGAAGCAAGGGGCATTGTTTGTTTAACACTCTAGCAACAAAACTACTGGTTGAATTCAGACCAAATTGAATTTATAGATTTCCAGTGAGCCAGAATAGATGACGTTACATTTTGGGAAAAGTATTTCCAAGTTCATATTTTTTATAATTTTTTAAAATCTTTTTCTTCTCCCATTTACTTATAATGGGCGACATTTCAAATGTCTATAAAAACATGAATTTTCTTTCAGTTTACTTCAAACTCGGCACATATATAGAGGCAATCGATATGCTCACACCAGCACATGATGACATCAGCTGGATCCATGCCCAAATAAGCTACAATACATGTAAGGGGCGGGGTTTGTTGTGCCTGGCAACACTTTTTTTTTTTTTTTAATCGCAGCACATTGTTTGGCTTCTTAAACCATTTAAAGGCTTAAAAAGGTTGCACGTTTTAGATTGAATAAAGGCTTTCGAGGCCACTTAGTGACAGCAAAACAATCAGTGAACATAAAGTGAAGTGCACTTAAAGAAAATGATGAAAATATGTTAAGTCTCATCCATCCGTCTGGTAGAACTGTGCAAGAAATGTACGTGTTAACTGTAGAAGAGCGCGCATGTATGCTGTTTACACAACACTGCATGAAAAGAGATGTTTGTATGAATATTCAAGACTAATGTGTGCTGTATATATTTGATACTTTTTTCACATGTCTATAAAAACTTTTTTTTTTATTTACGTCAAACTTGGCACATATATATAGAGGCAATTGATATGCTGACATCAGCACATGCACAGACATGATGACATCAGCTGGATCGATGCTAAAATAAGCTACAATACGTGTGGGGTTTGTTGTGCCTGGAACCACTTGTTTTAAATTTTGTTGCACAGTGATGATAGAGATCCTATTCTATTCTATTCTATTCTAGTCTAGTCTAGTCTAGTCTAGTCTAGTCTAGTCTAGTCTGTGGTGTAAAAAATAGATGATTCCCATTACTATCATGTGTCAGAATGAAGCAACCTGTAGCCAGAAGAAAACTTTTACACCTTTTACGCTGAAAACTAATTGTTCTTTTTTTTTTTTTTTTCTTTTTTTTTCAAACCAAAGTTATGAAAATAATTTCAGACAAAAGTAGTGGAGTAAAAACTACAGTATGTGCCTTTGAGATGTAGATGTCTAAGTATTTACTAGCTGCATAAAATGGAAATACTCAAAGCACAAGTACCATGAATTTGTACTTGAGTAAAATCATTTAGTCTCTACTTCTACTCAAAGGCCTGCATAATGAAGTGTTTTTGTTTTTTTTTTTACGCTTTTTGAGTGAAACGTCTCCGGAAGTATCTGTACGACCTTACTGTACGTGACAACGGAGGGCAGTAAAACACAACAAATCTGATCTCCTCTGCTTTCATTTCTGTGTACTGTGTTTGGTTTTGCCTATTAATACTTCTTATTTAATATCTATTTTCAGAACACATCTAAGTAGGCAGCTGCTGAACTCACGGTGCACCTTTTTCTACCATGATTAGTTTTGACACATTACGTGATATTTCATCAGAATCACCCCCGTCTCCATAAATGTAAAAGCCGTAAACCTCCATCCGGCCTGTTTAGCGGCGCTGTTTTATGTGAATCCAAACAGAACAGCTAATAACAGACGCTCTCTGGCATCAGCAGAAATAACAGCCTCCTCTGGGATTTTCACATCAATGAGGCAAACTTCTCAATCAAACGCTGATTGAAGGGAATCACCGAATCAGCACGATCTTTATTGTCTGGCAAATTGACATATTAAACTTGTGCCTATGAGCATATTGTCCTCAGTGTCAGATAATACAGGCTTTTAACATTCGTACAGATGCAAAACATGCTCACATATTTACTTTGAATTCATATTTAATTTTATTTTGTTTGGTTATAATTAAACTAATATTCTGTAGTTTTATATTAGGTATGCTGGGATCTTTTTTAATGCATTCTCTGTTTTGTGTTTTCTCTCTGGTTCTGTTCAATCACTTCAGGCATAAGCATACACTGTTGCACATAAAGTTGGAATAATTGTGTTTTCAGACATATTCGGTCAGTGTATCTTTTCGTAATTGGATTTTCTTTCCAGAAACAAAAGGAAAACTAGTGGTTAATCGATTTTTGTTTTAAAATGGAAGAATTAAAATAGATTTTCAAGGCATTTTTCTTTTTCAGCGTCGAAACAGATGACCCAAATTTAAAAAACGGTTTGATTTTCGTCTTCTCTTTCTAAAAAAAAAAAAAAGAAAGTTACTACTTGACAGAAATGAAAAAAAAAATACAGACCAAAAACGCTTGTTTTTTTTGTTTTGTTTTTTTTTTTCATTTTCTGAAACTGGATGTTGTCATTTTCAAGGAAAGAGCGCTAAGGCCATCGAGGTCACAAAGATTCTTTCTAACGATGGGTTGGTGCAAATCTTCCAGTTCGTACAAAATCTGGACACCGTAGACAGGCTCCCTCCACGAATATCTACGAACTCCAGGCCCCTCCCCCCACCTCCGGGTTAACCCGCTGATCCCTGCTTCACTAGTACTAACCCGTCATGTGGTGTGAATGATAGAACTGAAATGCACCGAGATGGATTTATTACCAGACAGAAAGAAAAGGGACCGAACAGACAGACCTGGTGCAGCGGTCAGTTTCTGGTGGGAAATGATGGTAGAAGTCTGGGTTATTGTAGGTGATGAGGTCCACTGATCCAGCCCCGGAACAGAACCCTCTAACCCTCCTAACGAAAAAGGCTGTGCAGGCAGCGGGTGGATGTGATGGGGGTCTGCTGGGGCGCCGATAAGGAGGGGGGGGTAAACATGACAAATTCATGGGGCCCAGTATTTGCGGGGGTCCACAGAGCAGTGGGGAGGGGGCCCAGTGGATACAGGGTAGAACGGGGGAAACTTTCATCTAGATCAACGGTTTTAGAAACGTGTAGAAGTCAGGAGGTGAACGGTGAACGTGTGTCAAGTTTCAGTTTTGTTTTCACGCTATCGTAAGTGACGTTGTTTATGGAATGCACCCCCCCCCACACCACCACCACCACCAACCTGCTATAGGGACTGTGCATGTTTGTGTCTCTGCTCGGTGACCTGCTCCAACCCCACCCCCAAATAAAGTGTCCAGGGTAACCCGTTGATCCGCGCCTCACTATTTTCTTTGAATACGATGGCGAAGAAGATAAAAGATATGAAAAAACTCAAACTAATACAAAGACATGCACTGACAGGTTAATGGGTTCATCTAAATTGCCCATAGGTGTGAATGTGAGAGTGATTGTTTGTCTCTGTAATGTCAGCTCTGCGATGAACTGGCGACTCATACAGGATGTACCCGCCTTCGCCCGTAAGTAGCTGGGATAGGCTCCAACGACCCCCGTGACCCTAGTGAGGACAAAGCGGGCTCAGAAAATGAATGAATAAAACTAAGCGTTGAGAAAAAAAACAACATAACTAACAAAAACAAGCAATTCTGCTCTAAAAACTAAAACTAACTGAATTAGAGAAAAAAAAAAGTCACAACTGAATAAAACTAAACTATAATGAAAAATCCAAAATTGATGACCTTTCTGTACACAGACTCTTCAGGAAAAGCAGGAGGAGGCATGCGCTTTGTTTCTTTTCTCCCTAGAACATTTACTTCGCCGTAGTTAATGTGGACTGCAGAAGACATCCACCATGAAAAAAAACTGAAAATAACATTTTGTTTTTCTGTTTCAAGGCTTTTTTTGTTTGTTTGTTTGTTTTTTTGTTTTTTTTGCCGTTGGCGCCGACTGGAGAGATACGCAAAACGAGCCTTATTTATTCATACATTTCTAAAGTAATCACTTGTGCGTTTGCGGATGACTCACATTCGTCCACAAGAAAACCCACGAAGCCTTTACAAAAGCCACAGTCTGTGTGTATGTCGCTATTTTTGCAGATTATCACGGTTATTGTTACCTATAAACACTCACAACATGAGCGCCAGTCGGTACTCCGGTTGAATCTTTATGCGTAACGGCGTAGTCATACAGCCGAGCGTTCCTCTGCTCTGACCTCTTTGGACGTTCACCACCACAGACGGCAGAGGAACAACAAAGAGACAGACAGAGGAGGGGGAGAAACACAGTTACACAATGCAATAAGTGTTTCATAGACCCAGGAGACGTCTTACTCAATACCGATCTGCTCAGCCTTCACTCTGCGAAAGGATGGAGAAAACTAAACACAGATAGACTCAGTAAAGAGCCACAAAATGGCGCTCATATTTATTTCATGTCTCTTTATAAATTATGTATTCTTAATAACCTGATGCATCCGGAACGACAGATATATTAACAGTTACAACACGCGTGGCAACATCCCCTTTAATGTAACGCTCTAATCATTATTTTCTCTACTGATTAAAACATACACAGCACACATTAGTCCTGAATATTCATACAAACATCTCTTTTCATGCAGTGTCGTGTAAACAGCATACATGCGCGCTCTTCGATATTTAACACGTACAGTTCTTGCACAGTTCTGCCAGACGGATGGATGAGGCTTCACATGTTTTTGTCATTTTCTTTAAGTGCACTTCACTTTATAGTCACTGATTGTTTTGCTGTCACTAAGTGGCCTCGAAAGGCTTTATTCAGTCTAAAACGTGCAACCTTTTTAAGCCTTTAAATGGTTTAAGAAGCTAAACGATGTGCTGCGATTAAAAAAAAAAAATAAATAAATAAACCAGCGTTGCCGGGCACAACAAACCCCGCCCCTTATATGTATTGTAGCTTATTTGGGCATCGATCCAGCTGATGTCATCAAGCGTGTGGTGGTGTCAGCATATCAACGGCCTCCATATATGTGCCAAGTTTGAGGTAAATTAAAAGGAAATTGATGTTTTTATAGACATTTGAAATTTTGCTAATTGTAAGTAAATGGGAGAAGACAAAACATTTAAAAAAATTCATTAAAAATTTGAACTTTGACCTACTTTATCCAAAATGAAATGACATCTATTCTGAGTTAATTGAAATCTATAAATCCATTTTGGTATGAATTCGACCAGTAGTTTTGCTGCTACGAACATTTTAAATTTCGCCCATTATAAGTAAATGGGATTTTATTTATTTATTTTTTTATACATACAAAATTTTAACTTTGACCTACTTTTCCCAAAATGTAATCAGATGCATTCTGGGTCACTGACAATATATAATCTCAATTTGGTATGTTTTTAACCAATAGTTTTGCTGCTACAAACTTTTGAAATTTCATCCATTATAAAGAAATATTTTTTTTGTTTTTTTGTTTTTTTTTTTAATGCATGAAAAAATTTTACTTTAACCCACTTTTCCCAAAATGTAATCAGATGTATTCTGGGTCACTGACAATCTATAACCCCAATTTGGTATGAATTCAACTGATAGTTTTGCTGCTAGATTGTAAACAAACAAACACAGCCAAAAAATAAAACCTCACTCAGATTATCCTCCGTTATTGTGGTAAAACATGCAAAATTCAACGCAGCAACAGGAGCTGGACTGAAACGAAACCAGATCGTTGGTTAATTTTCTGTTTTATTGTCTGCCCTCATGTATTCTACTTCATGTTTTGTCTGGTGTGTAGTTGACAAAGGGAATTCTGAACAACTCCGATTTCACATCTTAAAAAAAAACAAAACCCAGATGCTTAATTTTTTATCACACACTTGAAAGCCCCTCACGCTAAAGGATCAAACTGTGTTTTCTTCTGTAACACTGCAAGCAAAACTTCCAGTTCCTCAAGCCAACATGCTACAAATAACCCTCCCAGTAACACAGAGGGAGCTGCTCCATCGGCTCCCGGTGAGAGAAAACGGCTTTTATAATCAGGGGATGACATTTAAATCAAGCAAAATAGCCTCAGCGGGAAGTCTGATGAGTAAACATAGAGGGCTTGGAAACCGAAATGTTGACACTATGCACGAGGAAATAAAACTCAGGAATATGGACGGTCACTTTAGACTGAAGCAGCGTTCTCAGACATGCCTCAGTTATTTCTAATCTGCACTTGTAATGAGCTGCAGTCAGTAGTTGTCAACCACATCGCTGCAAATTGTCACATACTTAATTATCAGGAAAAAGAAGCACGACAACGTTACATAAACAACTGTCATAACATGGGTTCATAAAATCCCTCGGTGTTTAAATGTTAAGGGTTTATATAAAAATATGCATGGGGGGAAAAAAATAAATTCCAGCTTCAGTCCAGTCTAACGAAGAAAATCCACATTAACCCATTAAAGACCCAAGCATTCATCGTCAACCAAAACCCGTTAAATACCTGTTGATCCATTAATCCTATCAGTACGTGTAAATGATTTAGCGTCAAATGCAGTTTCGTGGTCATCAGATATGACCCATTTGGACGTTCAGAGGCTTCGTAGTTACCGTGGAAACACCGTCATCTTCTACAACATTGATTCACCAGTAAAACCCATGGAGTTGGATCAGTGACAGTGGATGGAAATGCTTGTTTTATGTTCAGTTCATTAATTAATTTTATTTTATTGGTTTAGTTAATAAGAACCATGCACATGTATTAACATTGCTGAATAAAAAATACACCATGTAAATATGCCACAATTAGTAAAAATAACTACTTTTCATCTGCTGTCCCTAGGCAGGTGACAATAGTAATGGTGGTAATGATAGATTTTACTGAAAAAGTTACTTTTTCTGCAATTTTCTCTGTTTTTGATATAATGCCCCCAACTTTAATCTGATCTTTTATGAACATCTTCATGATCAGTACATTAAATATAGGAAAATACCTGATTTATACTGATCAAATACAAAGTACAGAAGATAATATTATAATAAATGGTGATAAATCACTTAAGAAATGTTAGATACGGAGAAAATTCATTTGGGAACTGACATAAATGTAGCGCTGGGCCTTTATGGGTTAAAGTCATCGTTGTGGCTCCATACTCTGACCTGTGAACAACACTGAGCATGATTCACATCCTTACAGTGCATCTGAGGAAACAAGACGCTTAATAGCTTTTATGCGGTGACAAATGAAGTAAAATTAGATGGTTCCTACAGAAGTAGTTGAATTAATGAGGACATTCTAAAATTAATTAAAGAGTGAGGCTGGCGGCAACAAGAAATGCATCCAACATGACGACAACAACAAACGCTTTTTTTGAGGCGTGAGACCTGATGCCATCTGCTTGAGGCCATTTCAAACAATACTCAATTCTGGGGTATTCCTGGTGTTGTGTTGTTTTTTTTTTTTTTTTTTTTTGGTTATTTGCACCTTTTCCTCTTTGCTCAAAGCAAAAATAAACGAAATACGCTGCAGGTTATGTGCTGTGCGACAGCTTCGCGGTCCTTGCTGTTGGATTGTAGTTGAATCCGTTTCAAAACCCTTTAAATGTAATGAAGTAAATATTGTGGCCTGGGTTATTATTGGAAAGAACATGTTGCCTAAAGTGATAATTGCAGATGTGTAGAAAGAGGAGTTTGTGAAGTGCACATGTACAGTTTTATAAGGTTTTTCCACAAGTGCATTTTGTTTTTATGTTTGATATGTTTATGAAAATGGCAACTTTTGGAAAAAAAAAAGTTCTCCTACTTAAGTTTAAATTTACTGGCAGTTCACAAATGAATTTTTCTCTATATTTAACCGTTCTTAAGGGATTTATCACCATTTATTTACGCACTTGAAAGAGTCTGGCGTCACTAGGTTTTAGTGTTTTTAGTCATTTTATGTGTTTTACTTGTTTTTAGCCATTGTATTGTGCTTTTGAGTGTGTTGGGGTCTTTTTAATGTGGTTTTTATATTTTGTCTTACAGCCGTGACAAAAGATCTATCTATCTGTCCGTCCGTCCATCCAATGAAGTGGCGACATTTAGTCTGACTGATTCCTGATGTCTTCTGACTTGCCCAATTAACTACAAACACATGCTGGTAGTTCAATAGGCACGTGTGGACTGATCAGACCAATTTCTCACTCTCATGTATGAGGAAAAAAAAAAAAATCAGGACCATTTTAGATAAAGACAGCAACACAATGTTCTATTTCTTGTACTCAATCTGCTCCAACACCTTCTGACAGTAATGACTTTAAGCACATTTATTCTCTTCAAACCCAATTATGGAAACGCACATAATTTGCAGTTTCATTTTCTGACTTTTCAAAAAAATTCGCTTGAAACACAATTATAGGTGTCATATTGTTGTACAGAAACATCTTTATGGAAACTCGCTGCCTGCATTTAACCCAACATCGTGCCATAGAAGCCATCCCAGTAGGGCAGTAGGATGGGGAAATACACCTAGCATACGTGGGTTTCATGAAAGATGATGGCTGTTCGATAGGCATCAAACCAATCATCAACGTATATTTACTTACATCCACTTTCTTAAACAAGGATACTGTTTTTTGACATCTGCAGCTGTGGCATTATAGCTGAACTGGGATTTAGTGATTTATTCCGAACATGCAATGAAATGTAACATATATGTGAACAAGTAAGACATAAATAATAATATAATAATACAAAAATCAATGATCGAGACAATCTTAGACAGAAGAACAGCACAATAGTTTCATTTACATGCCCAAAAAAGGGGTGGGAAGAAGTGCAACTTATTTAATCCCGCCCCTTCTCCATAAAATGTTTATTATATATATTTATCTCCCTCTTCCTTTTACATTACTCTTTTATTCATATATACACACACACACACATTCGTATACATATACACGCATACATATGTTTATACTTATACACACAACTGTTAAAAAAACTACTGTCACCGTTTTTAACATGATTTGCTCCATCAGAATAACATGCAGTCAATATGCATAGAGGTTCTGTGTATTATGACGCACTGAAAAAAAGCACGTTTGTCAAGGATATTTTTCATTGTTAAAAATGTCAGAAAAGGGAATTTGCAGGAGTCACTTTACATTGTATCTAAAACGAGTAATCAGCATTCAAGTTCCATCTGGGGTCATTTTAGTGACAATGTCCCCACTTTTAATGTCCAGTGAAACTCACTGGTTGCTTTAGAATGTCCTGACAAATAGATTTTTCTCCACATTCAAGCTTTCCTAAGTTGTTCATCACCATTTATCACATTATCCTTTGCAGTTTGCATTCAGGTATTTTAATTGGATTTATTCATCATATTTGTATAAGCTGAGTTATTTGATGGAAATGGAAGAAATTGCAGAGAAAAGTGACTTTTGGAAAGAGACATTTTTAACTGAACATAAAAAGAAATTGTCTGCAGTTACTGTCATTTGTCAAACTGTATATCTGAACATCCAAAAAAGACACATATGATGCTGATGGAAAGATGAGCAACTGCATTTTACCTGTTTTTTTTTTTTTTTTTTTTTTTTTTTATGCATTGATGGGATCAGTGGTTCAAAAGGTATGAGACGCTTTAGATCAGTAGATGCTTTTGGTTGTTTGCTGAAAAAAATGTTAGCCGCTGTTGAAGCTGTCACAGTTTCCCTCAAGGACCTGACCAGTCTCAGAGACCAACGAATGAATTTGGATCAGCAAAGAATTCTGGAAACATTTCTGGTTGACTACACAAGTGTCTCCAGAAAGTTTTCAGCTGTCGTCAGCCAGGGTAAGAGCTGTCCACATTCATGAAACACAAAAGACAGGCGCTTCAGTGCTTCCTGTGGTATCAGATTTAGCACAGGATACACTGGACTATGCTAGAGGAGAGAATTCAACACGACAGACAGGATGTGCATTTTCACTTCATACCTTAACTTTGTAATATGCTGGTGTGTGTGTGTGGATCTATTTTTTGTAAACTATGAAGTTAATGCAATTGAACCTGTTATTTTTATTTTTTTGCAGATTCTAAAAGTTTTGCATCCATTTGGGGTGTGGCTAGCAACTGTGGGCCCCATGAAAGCTAAACGATGTGGGCCCTCTATGAAATTCAGTATCTTATCGATTCGCTGGGGGGGGTAGGGGCAGCAGTTATAAACATGGGGGTGCAGTTAAATGAAACTTAACATGCTTTCAACGTCCGACTCCCGGCTTCTATGCCTCTATTATTCAGCAGATCTTATATAAAATGTTCACAACTTCTAACCTGTACCCACTGGACCTCCTCCACTGCTCTATGGGCCCCCCAGAAATGCTGGGCCCCATGAATTTGTCATGTTTACCCCCCTTTTATGGTGCTTCAGGCATCCAGAGACACGTCGTTTCAAGAGATATCAGCGTCCACACTGAAAAAAATTATTTTTTGGTATAGTAACATTTATTAGGTTAACTGTCACAATTTTTATTTTCTAATTGTAGGTATCAGTCAGAACTGGAATGATTCAAGTAAAACTACATATATAATTCGTGTAATAAATAAACTGTGTGGGAAGACTAAGTTGTATGAAGTATTTTCACATAATATTCAAAGGTTTCATAGTCATTGCACATGAACCTAGAAATACCAAGTAAGTTTGAATAGTGTTGCGTGTTTTGACTCCGCCCATGCATGCGCCATGTGACTTGGGGACAGTTTGTGCCGAGTCATGTGACAGTGCGCTGCCTTGCAAATTGTAAATACTTGTGAAAAGCAAGTTGCTGTTCTGTGTTCTGTAGTTCTAGGACTCATGTTCTGCCTTTAGGGGAGAGGGGCGGAGTTAACTGGGTGGGAGGAACATTTCAGTTCGACACCATAACTGAACGGTCTGTGCTGCTGTCGTACAGTCTATGCTGTTTCACACGTGCATTAAGTCATGAAAGTAAATACCACCTTCTTATAAACATGTAGTGTTTTGGGACTCAACAAGTACAACCAATGTTCACTCTCCCCTAAATGTGTTCTACCAAAATGTTCCAGTTTTTAAAAATTACCTTGAAAAGCCATTACCATTAGATGAGATTTAAAAGTTTGAAGCAGTCGAAGTCTAAGTAAAACTTACAAAGACGGAGAAAGTAAAATGCAATGACCATATTAATAATCATCAGTAAATTATCTAAGGTTTGCAAGTAACATTTTTTTGTCAGTGTAGTAAGTCATCTTTACTTGGGAATTTCCAAAGTAAAATTTACTAAGGATTTCTGTGTGGAAATTGTTACCTATTTTTTTTTCTTTTTTAAACAAATTGCACTCCGTATTTTTTTCAGTGCAGATAGAAACAGGAAAACTGGGTTAAAGTGGTGTAATATGCCACACCTATATTATATGTGGCGCTGTAAACAAACACAGGCAGAGCTGTAGGACGCACTAAAATCACAGAGGAATGCAGGTTCCGGGTCGCTCTTCTCTAGCAGGTGGATTTAAAACTATCTGATACGTGTATCTGTTGATGCGTCTCCGCTGGTCGTCGAGTCGATACAGCATAACCAGGTTTCGTTGTAGTAGCGCTAACGAACTTAGCAGCACCTGCAGCACAAACACAACTCTGTACTCGCCGTCGTTGTCGTTGCTGGATGTTACGTCCGGGTTTTTGTTTTTTTTTCTTCTGATCACGTGGCACTACGGCGTCACCGTTTCCAAAAAGTGGTGTTTTGCCTATTTATACGGCAACGTGAGGGCGGCGTTGTGAGATTTTTCAGCTCTGGGTCTCAAAAAATTCTGTTTCAGGGCACCGACAACGCCGGTGTCATGTGGACAAAACACCGAAACGATATTAAACTTCTGCGGATTCACATCATTTTGTCGTTGCGTGGACAGACTCTCAGTTTGAGACTAATTGTTGGCTGTTTCATTCATTTATGTCTTAATAAAACTATAAATATTGAATTAAATGTTAAACAGGAAGAGAAATGGAGTCGAATCGAGCTGGAGGAAGGGTATATGCGAGTTGAAATGTTAGAATAAATGGTGGCAGATGATGTTTTATCACACAGAGGCTGCCAGATTTACAGACATATCTTACAACTTTTATGCTTGTCTTGCCTACATTTACTTTTTTGATGCAATCATGCTGATTCAGGATTCATACTGACAAATATGAACGGACAGAAGGATGAGTGTGCTTTTAGCTTTGGCCTAGTTCTGTTCCAATATTAGCAAGGAACAGACAGTGGACAGGAGGTACTTTTTTTTTTTTTTTAGACAAACACTCATTTATTTACACAGAAATTAAATATATACAGTTAAAACATCTCAAACTGCAGGACTAGTATATAATGCTGTAAATTCACATACTATATATTACTTCAGAGACATTTCTTTATAATAATTAATGCGTTTATTATCAGCTTTTCTGCTCTTCCGATGAAAATTGAGAAACAGGTTTCTTGAAAAGTCTTCCTCCTTAATGCATTTTTCTTTTTAAGTGCACCAACTGTTTTCTCTGTGTGAGCATTTTGTTTTCTCTGTTTCATTTCCCTGTTTTATTTTAGTATTTCTGCTCAAATAGCTATTTAGCCTGCAACTAGGGAACAGAGTTGTCTAAGCTGTCACTTTTCTGTACATACCACAGTGTTATTTTCGCAGGTGTGAAACTGAAGAGAATAAGAATAAATACAGAAGAACGAAACTACATCGAAGCTCCAGCAGTTTACTTGAACGTTGAATTATTTCCTCTTAATAGGTGCATCAGGCTGTGTTGGTTTTCTGACAAGTAGACTCATTTAAAGTTGAGCTGGAGCCGAGGGAAATTCCATCCCTCATCGTGGTAGCTGTCAGCGGTACTGAGGAGCAGATGTGCCATATACTGTTGGCAGAGTGATAAAGCAAACATTTGAAATTCAGATATTAAAAAGACATCAATTGCTCGTGCAAATGCAATCTGACTGCATGCTTGTGCACTGATCGGCCTCAGATCTGTGGAACCGTAGCATCCAGTGACACTGCTATTAACACAGTGGGATGTGCTTCGCCGCAACAGTACAGCGTGAATACTGATCTGTAAACAGAACCAGTAGGGTTCCATAAGTAGTATGCTCTTAGACTGGAAAAGCATAGAAAAAGAGCTAATAATAAAAAAAAAAAAAAAAAAAAAGACATAAATGTCCAGCAGCTCTTTTTTTTTCTAAAAATCTGATCCAGTGAAGATGGTTTTGATTAAATAGTAATGAAACATAAAAGTAGCTTGAGGGAAGGGGACTAATTTTGATGTGTGCAGATTGTGTCAGGCATAAAAAAAAGGAGGTTGGAAAATAAATCCTTTCTCCACATCCTCTTTCTCTGTTAAATGGTCATGTAAATGTCTATTACTGATGCACATGGATGGACTACATTAATATCAGAACTGACAAAAGGGAAAAGCATAGTTTTCAGTTGTACACTATTATGCTCCAATAAAATATTGTAGTTTTTTACTTTCCCTTAAATTGTGTTGCAATGCAGTGTCTATTGTTTAAAAATAGTCCAGATAAATCCAGATTAAAAGCTCCTTTGGACAGCTAGAGTTGCTTTGCACTGTTTGTGCTTTAATGTTCTAAATTTGTAGGCAACTGCATTTGTTGGTATCTGTGAATAATGTTAAGTCAGTTATAAAGAATTTACTGGAAGGAGCCAAATGTTGCGTACAAAGGCATGTATATACAGTTGTGCTCATAAGTTTACATACCCTGACTGAATGCACACGGACGGTCTTTAATGTTCCAACATGGCAATGACCCAAAACATAAGGCCAAGTGGACCTGTCATTGGAACAGCAGAAAAAAGTGCAGGTGAAGGAGTGTCCGTGTGAGTCTGCTGACCTCAGTATCATTGATCCACTTTGGGGAGGAGTCAAACATGCAGTT
>JAPQRP010000015.1:4945012-4960777 GCA_037367295.1 Apogon hyalosoma
CCTCCACTCCTATTTTGGGTAATATATTCCACTTACAAAACTTAAAAATTACTTTTACACGACACTTGATCAAATTTACTGGGCAAGTAAGGTAGCGTTTAGCAACTTTAGCTAACTTTGCCCCTTTTTGTCCAAATATAGTCACTTTCAGCTCCAAAAATTTAACATGGCAAGAGCGAATTCGCAAATTAGTGGCTCCAAAATATCAGTTCAGAAACCAGTGGAAGATATCACACCATCTACCAATTATTATCTATATTATAAAAGTCAAGTGGCCTCTGTGTGTGTGCATGTGTGTGTCCAGAGATTCACACACAATCCGGAAAGAGCTGACAGCTGCAGTTTGGCAGACTCATGTATTTTTGGTCAAGGAACAGACTAGCAAAAACAGCAAGTTGATAGGACCAATATTTTGGGAGATGTTAGTAATTTTGGAATAGAATAGTCTTACAGTTATATTGCTATGGCCAGAATGCTTTGGCGGTGACTGCTGGACAAATGCGGTACTGCATGCACGAATACACAGCAGCATAAAAACTACCACATCTAGAACCCGTGGATCCCCATGGGTCAACGTGCTAGTATGTTTATGTAATATATTAAATTATATGATTTATGTGATGGCGTATATATTTACTGCTGTTTGTTTGAATACGGAATATGATAAACTGTGTTAGAGTGAAGGACAGAGTGTCAAAGTATAACCAGGGAGGAGACAGACAAGGATAAGAATATAAAAAAAACACAATTTATTACAAAATTCAGTGGGTACAACAAATTAAAATGAGCCTACAAATAAAATATTTTAAAATACTGTGACTGTTAAAAAATATAAAGGTATAAAATGCTAAAAACGTGGGCCTATGCAGAGTAAAATTAATTAAACACTAAAATAATAGGAGAGCAGGTGAGGGAGGCAGTGTCCAGTTAAAAATGTACCCAATAATTCCATCTAAAATGCAGATAAAATGATAAAACAAAATAATACAAGCATAAAAGCCGTACCCTTACACTTATGCCCGATTTCGTAAATTCACATTTTTAATAAAAATCATTCTGAGTAGGTAAATTCTTGTTCCTAAAAAATACTTAAATTCATCATCGGTGTTGTTTAATCAAACTGATCTTATGACTTGGTATATATCTGTCTGTACAGAAACACTTGGTGGTTTTAGGTCTGCAGCGACTCCTGGCAGTTCTAGTGTTAAAAAGCAAAACTTGAGAAGGTTCTGGTTCCACGTTTGCCTTCGTGCTTAGATGAAAGAGCCTCCTTCTGTCTCTTCGCTGACATCTCTGCCCTGCTGTGACAGCTCATGAATATTTGACCTTCTCCTCTGGACAGCCAATATGCTTTATAAGAAAAAAAAAAACAAAAACAAAACAAAAACACAGAGACAATGATTTCAGGAAAATATGTGAAAATTCTCTGCTCAAACTTGCTCCAAAAACGTGAAATGAGATATATTTGGCAACGTTTTATTGCTTAAACCTCTTGCTTCAGCCAAAACAAATAATGAGCTTAGCGTCCATGCCAGAACTGTTTGGGCAATACATTTTCATATTTAATTTTTTAGTGAGGAAACACGTTCATTTGTAGATTCAGGTTCTAAATGTCAAAGAGGTGTATGTTTGAACAGGAGAAAATCAATAGACAGAAGCTTCAGAGCGCACACAGTGACTTGGAAGACCAGCTATATTGACTTTGCAACAAGAAACGGGGACATTTCTGCAATTCTGTGTTGACTTCTAAACCAACCTTGAGTCTAAGTTCAACTCACAACAAAGCTGCTTAAATCTCTCCTATAGGAAACAGTCACATTATCTGTCCCTTGAAAGCCTACCTTCAGGCAAGGCTTTTAGAAATGGACTTTGCCCCCCTCCCTCTCTCGCGCTTTGCTTTTTTTTGGATAAAAATAGTTCATCAATTTGACATGCTTACCATGTCAGTCAGCTGCAGATGTCTTACTTATAAATGCAGAGACAGGCAGATGAGGAGAGACGGCCATTTTATGTAGAAGATTTGGTCGATTCAGATGGGGTTTCTTTTGAGTCAAGTTGTGTGTACTTATGGAAATGTGACCTAGTCTGATACTGACTTTCAAAAAAAAAAAAAAAAAAAAAAGAAAAAACAGAAAAAAAGAGTTGGTTTCATCGTGTTTTGCTAAAACCTGCGGTTCCCTGGTGAAGACGCTAAAATACTTTTAACATCCATATGCTCATAATTTCACAAAGCAGTCAGCAAAAATGTGATGAACTCCTGCTTTGCGATGATAAAGTGTTTCATTCGCCCCCAGTTTCCTCTGAGAGATGCACTCGGTTGTCCTTGAGAACCTTGAGCGCCATCAGAAAATCACTCAGATACATTGATTTATTCTGTTCATACTAAAAGGAAAAAAAAAGGGGGGGGGGCTCTAGTTTTTATGACTTCTAATATTTCTAATTAAGAAAAAAGTCAATATGTTACCATTTGAATTCATAATTATAACTAATGGCATTTTCAGGACATGGAAAAGGGCACCATTTCAGGGAAGTGTTGCCCTGATAATTCCGCACCCGACGGTCTGTGAGAAACTTTTAATCAATGTTGAACACAGTAATGAATTTATAATTAGCCAGCTCTGTATTGATTAGGACCAATTTCACATTGACCTTGGGGTGATTAAGAAATTCATTTCATTAAATCTCGGTGTGCATCCCTCGAGTTCCCTCGGTGCCTGAGTGATACTGTCATTACACATCATATACAGCGATAGGCCGACATAATCTTACTCCCCGAAGCAAATCTTGCAACATTAGCAGGATTCTATAATGACATCAAATCAGAGAAACGTCACAGATCGACCTTTGGAAAACATGTCGGTCTTAGTTCGATGAAGACTTTTACACAGAACAACGCCAGAGCTACCTCTAGTGACTTATCTTCATGCAAATGCCAAATGTGTTTGCAGTTTTTCTCAGACAGCAGATTTTACCGAGGCCCAGTTTACACGGCAACGCCCTCGGGTGAAAACAGCTAAATATTTGATCAGATGTGCCTTTCGTTTAGATGGCAACGGCATTTTTGGGGGTTGAAAATGCAAAAAAAAAAGTGAAACCACCTGCGAGTGGAAATCTTAAAAACGCTCCACTTTCACGTCACCGTCTAAAGCACAGGTGTCAAACATGCGGCCCGTGGGCCAAACCCGGCCTGCCAAAGGGTCCAAACCAGCCCGCAGGATGAATTTGTGAAATGCAAAAATGACCAATCAAGGACGTCAAAATGATTTTAATTAAGATTCCACATACAGACCAATTAGATCTCAGGTGGGTCAGACTAGTAAAATACTATCATATTAAACCTATAAATAATGAAAACAGTACATTTTCTCTTTGTTTTAGTGTAAAAAAAAAATTACATGAAAATGTTAAACTATTCTTTTACCAAAAAAAAGTGAATAACCCGAAATGTCTTAAGATAAGTAAATGCAAATTTACCAATATTCTGCCTGTTATTAAATGTTTCGTGCATTTGTAATTGTAATGCACATTCTAATGCACATGTGTAAAGGATAAACTAATAATCTGAGGCATAATATTGTTAAAATTGCACTTGTTTTTCTTAAGATGTTTCCAGTTTTTCATGTTATTCAGATTTCTGTAGATGTAAACATTATCATGATTTAATTTTAGTTTTTTTCGCTGTTATCATTTGACTGGTGTGGCCCACTTGAGATCATATTGGGCTGAATGTGGCCCCTGGACCAAAATGAGTATGACACCCCTGGACTAAAGGGTTGAAAACGCATAGAGTTCACGTCACAGGCACGCGCTAGTACAGGAAAATAGCAACGTGTTGGAAAAAATTTACTGTAACGGACCTTCAAGTTGCTCGAGCCACTCCGATTTACATCCGAGAGTCGTTTCAGCAGTTGTCACGATTGGTCTGTTTCCTGTTTTGTGATTGTATTTTGTGCTAGGAGAGAACAAGAAGAAAAGTAGAAAGGTTCTACGCAGGCGTGGTGGTGATGCCACCTAGCCATCTGGCGTGCATTCTACATGGCAAAATAGGAAATTTCACATACTTTTTCGTGTCCGTCTGCATTCAGATTCTTTGCCCCCTAATACACACGTCTAAACACGGAATTCAGATCGTTACCGTCTAAATCCGGTCCCCGAGGTCCGCTATCCTGCATGTTTTAGATATTTTCCTCTTCCATCACACCTGGAAGCCGTTACATCATTATTAGGCTTCTGTAGAGCATGATGAGCTGATCATTAATTAAACCAGGTGTGGCTGGAAGAGGGAAATATCTAAAACATGCAGGATACCAGCCCTCGAGGACCGGATTTGGACACCCCTGGTCTAAACGTAGCCTTAGTGGCTTGAAATTGCTCCTGGCAGTTATCAGCATTTTTAGACAGAAGAAATGTATGAAAGTGCCATCAGTCATGCCCAGCACTTCCAGACTGGTGTAACTCTACAGGGACCTCTTAAACCAGGGGTGTCAAACTCATTGTAGTTCAGGGGCCACGTTTAGCCCAATATGATCTCAAGTGGGCCGGACCAGTAAAATAGTAACAGTGGAAAAAGTAAAATTACATTATGAAAATGTTTACATCTACAAAGTTTCCTTAAAAATGTGAATAACATGAACAACCTGAAATGTCTGAAGAAAAATAAGCCCATTTTTAACAATATTATTCCCCAGTTTATCATTTACACATGTGCGTTACGACTTACAGATCACAGTGGCTCTACAAATGCACAAATATTTAGTAACAGGCAGAATATTGTTAAAATTGCATTTAATTCTCTTAAGACATTTCATTTTGGTCACATTTCTTCAGGTTATCAGAATCAGCTTTATTGGCCAAGTACGTGCACACATACGAAGAATTTGACTCCAGTCAGCTTTGCCCTCAATGTACAGATGTTACGTGTTAAGCTAAATATTAAGATAAAAGAAGGGATTAAGAATTTAAGCTTAAAAAATAATATAAAAATATCAAATCTAAGTTAGAATAAAAGACAAGACTTTCCCTAACACTATTATATACAAGCATTATTTACACAATTTACAAGGAATATGCAAATCTAAATGTATGATAGTGCAATTTTTATGGAGTGCAATACTGCTCGATAACATTGTGAAAAAAAAAGAAGTGGCAGGTTTGACATGAGGTAGAGTGATGTTCAGCATGATTATATTTTGTGTGAAAGGATAGGTGTAAATGTAAACACCTTCATGTAATTGTACTTTTTTTTTTTACACTAAAACAAACACAAAAATGCATAGTTGTTATTATTTATGGGTTATTATGATAATATGTAAGTGGTTCAACCCAACTGAGATCATATTGGTCTGAATATGAAACTTGAACTAAAATGAGTTTGACACCATTGATTGTTAATAATTTAATTTAGTGTAATTTTTTGCATTGCACAAATTCATCCCAGGGGCTGCATTGGACCATATGGCGGGCCAGTTTTGGCCCACGGGCCGTATGTTTACCACCTGTGTCTTAAATCTTAGAGTTCTGGGAGGTGCAGCTCCGGTAAACAGGCTTATCCATCCTCACCTTATTTAATCAATCATTATTTATTTAGATCGGGCA
Source organism: Apogon hyalosoma (assembly GCA_037367295.1). Lineage (NCBI taxonomy): Eukaryota > Metazoa > Chordata > Actinopteri > Kurtiformes > Apogonidae > Apogon > Apogon hyalosoma. The sequence goes on from JAPQRP010000015.1 coordinate 4,950,608, forward strand.
GTGGATAGTTAACGTTTAAACTATGAGAGAGAACGTTTGTGTTGCAAAATCCATGTGTTCAATTGAAGTGAAAGACATGAGTGCTGTGATTGTGCAGTAAAAAGCATCTGTCTGAGCAGGATGTTCTCAGTTCATTGCTTGGTGTTGGTGTTGTAAAAGATCTGCAAGCACTGGGGAAAAGTTTCAATAAACACACAAAAACCACTGATTGGGTGGAGGCTCAATAGATTGTAATTAGGAAAGGAGAACGCAGACTTGCATTCAGAGACGTCAGAGTGATTTGTCTCTTCAAATATCCAGAGAATAAAGGTTTTAAAGGGGATCTGTGCACATATTTCTGCTCATATTAGGCTATTACCCCATGCTTCCAATGGACAGAACCCATGAATTTAAGAGAATTTAAGGTAAGCTACTTACATCCCATTTGTCTTTTTTCAAGTACACGCCATATCTGTTCCAGCTCTTTTACAGATTGGCCAAAGCACATTTATATGAACGGTTACAGGTGTATTTAACGACAGCAGGTGCTGTGTTGTGATAAAACGGCACAATCTCGGAAATCTCCTCGACGCTGGACATGTGCTTCTTTTAGCCACAAAAAAAATGTATGGTTAGCCTAATAGTTGCGCTACTTTTGGTGAAAACAGGGTCTCGTGATGATGCAGTCACCGGCCACTTTATTAGGTACATCTGTTCAACTGTTTTACACAAATATGTGACAGGTCTGTGGTGGTATTGTATTGGTTTAGTGTGTGAATACTGTTATGGACCCAGATTACCCCACAATGGTTTTTCCCTCCGGTTCAGGATCGGGGCCACAGGTCGCTGGGATTATCAGGTTCACCTGCCAGGGTTCCCTCACCTGGATGTAATTAGTCAGGTAGGCTTTAAAAGGAGCTGGAGCTTCCAGCGCAGTTGGCAGTGAGCTGTCCTGAAAGCAACGGCCCCTGTAGTTGTTTGACTGTCATCCCCAGGTAGCGTTGAGTTGGCCACTTCCCATCCTTTTGCCCCCCCCCCCCCCATCCTGACCAGTGACTTCCATTTCCACAACTTTTTACGATTCAGATAACTTTAAAAATAGTAATCACACACAGGGGACTTTTGACACAACTTACCTTATGTGCAAAAATTGATCCACTTTTATTGTCTCCTTTTTGTGTCAGACGGAGTTTCTACTTCTTCAGCTGGGTGTAGGTCCATCACCGACCGATCACAGGAAACAAGTGCTTGAAAAGTGTCCCGAGAACCACGATGAATGTGCCCGAACTGTTATTGTGAAAATATGTCATCTCGGCTGTTTCCGGGATGGAAATGGTGTGTTGCAAAATTATAGCTGCCAGCATCAGAGGGTTAGAAGGACTTTGGTTTTACCCCCTTTCCTTGGTTTTGTGCAGACTTGTTTGCTAGTTTCCCAACTTGCAACCCCCAGTCCGTGTTTTGTCGGATTTTATTTTGGGGGAAACAATACTAATAAGACTGCAATATGACTACAGTCGGGGTCTGATGGGGTCATAGGCTGCTGGGGGTTACCTGGTATTCTTGCACTGCACGTGGAGAGTCGAGAAAAACACACTAACACTTACTACAGTTGGACTCACGTTTAAATGTTATTCAGTAGCACAACAAAACCAATCACACTGTAGTGACTCAAGTGCATTTATGCATGAAGACATGGTCAGGTGAGCATCAGAATGGTTGTCGGTGCAGGACAGACTGGTCTTAGTATTTTACTGCTGATCTTCTGGAATTTTCAGGCACAATCATCTGTGCAGTTTGCAGAGAATGCTCTGAAAAACAGAAAACATCCAGTTCGTGCCAGTTTTCTAAGCTGAAATGCCTGGTGGATGCTAGAGTTGAGAGGAAAATTGCCAACCTGAGTAACTACCTTTTTTTTTTTTTTTTTTTAATTTCAGCTCAAACCACATATCTACAGCTTAAAATCAAAGTCTGTAGAAAAGCATTTCTAAACCAACCGCATGTTGAAATTTGAAGCAGACGGGCTTCAGAAACAGAATATACTCCAACTGGCCACTTTAGCAATTTGTCCCTAATAGTAACCAATGAATGTATTATACTTTATCTAACTGCCCTGTGACACGTTTTATTTTCTCTCTTGCCTTAGGAGTAAATGGTGAATTTCATTAAAACAACAGCTTGTCAAAGTCTGATACCAAATAAGAGTGTGAAGAAAGTGAATAATGCTAAAGTTTGTAAAAACATGTATTAAACAACATTTTACCATGTGGCCAAACACGTTTTAAGCAAGTTTAACAGTTGTTGCCAATACACAAAGCAGTTTGAGTTCCTCGAGGAAAAAACGCAGTTTCGCGATCACATAATTCAATGCATAATGAAGCAAATAGCGTACGTTATGCAGGGGTCCGCATTTTCTCAAAAAGGGCGCATATTCACCACAATATTAGCATAGTTCTGTGTAAAATACACAAAATATGTAGTTCTTGCATGATTTCATAATTCATGCATAAAGTTGAAAAGATATTGCATTGTAAGTTGATACAGGTAGTGATGTAATATGTGATGTCGTCAGCTCACGCGTCCAACAGACGGTAAACTAACCACGAGCCTCAGAAAAATTCCTGCAAGATGATAAACGCAGCTCATTTGCCGACAAAAATCTCTGCAAAAGACGGAGCAAACCAGTACCCGATGTCCAACACGAAAGCGGGGTATACTGTTTGCACCCCATGCAACTGTGCGTTGGATCATCAGAGAACATAGACGCTGGAGCCACTTTCCCAGCACGAAAAATTTGAAATGATTTCTGCTGCGGCGATAATGTCAGATGAACATAGAGGCTGTAATAGCCTTGAAGCAGACTGCCTCTTTTTCTACCTCACTTTTGTGAAGCAGGAAGTAATTCTTTTATTTTTGACACTTGTGACTCAGAAAAGTTTGAGTCACGCTTAGAAACTAAAGACCTAAAACAGAGCCGGCACTGTCTGTGATGTGCTGTATGCTTGCTTCTTGTATGTTTGCTTATCATAGGATGTAATTTGACATTTTTTCATTTAGTAGTAGCCTATTTGGAACAGGGTGTGCTAAAGAAATCTTTTTTTTGTTTTTCATTGAAATGCATGTTTTTCCAGTTTCCGTGTATATTTTTGCAATTTCACCACATAAAAATCCTATATAGTCCATCACATAATCATGGATTTTTGCCCAAATTTTTCTGGAGTAACTGGTTTATCATGTTTCTATTCTTCCATCAAGAAAACAGCCACTTTAAATTTTTATTTTTCCGAGCTCAGATTTGTAACTTTTCTGAAACTTTTCCTTGAGCCTCTCTCCTTACTCACCTCTTGCACCTTCACGAGTATTCGCTACATACACACTGTACAGACTATGTCCTTTGTGTTCCATTTACAGAGGGGTCTAGCGCTCCAGAGGTCAGATGGGTCCCTCAGGCCCCAGACCTAAAACCCTTGGGGGGCTCATTAAAGTTAGAGTTGTGCTTTACTTCTCCGTTAGGAGTAGGAATGTCTCTTTTAGTGAAAAGAAAGTGAAGGAGAGGTGTGTTTCTACATTGAGACCATCCATTAATGTCTGCTCTGTTGTCTCAGTATGTCTTTTTAGAGGAATTAAAAGGAAACGAATCAAGGTCAGGAGATTGCTATGTTCAATATAATCTCTGCTTTTACTTCCTCGTCTTTTAGTCTTGCAAGCTTTTACTTTTTGGCTTCCTTGCTTGTTATGCAGTCAGTTCAGTTTAGATTCCTCAGGGCCAGAAATATAGTAGATAAGAGATGGTGGGATAGGGACATATGTGCTTTATGATAAGGAGCAGAGTTACACAATATCAAACATATCAGCTCTTTTGATCTGACTTAAAAAAAAAAAAAAAACCAGCACGGCAGAGATACTGTGTGTACATGTGTAGTGGTTTTCCCCGGACAGTAAATTAGGTCAAGTATTTATTCATTAAGAGGAGGTAATTATCTCATCACTGGCTGATTATGGCACATCACATTTGTTGTTTTGCTGTCACAGGGTTCATTAGCAATTCATTATCTGTCTTTGGGAATGTCATCAACAACTAAAAACAGCCATAAGTATTTGTACGTATGAATGTACTTTACTGTGACACCCACTCGAAAGGAAAAGTGAAAAACAGGAAGCTGGAAATAGTAGTTTTGATAAGGGTTCTAAATTTATCTTATTGCCGAGCAGATTTCTTTGTCTCGCAATCGTTTAAACATAGCAACATCACACGAAAACTTGACCATATAAACACCAGTTGCGTTGCCAAGAAGTTGCAAATGTAAAATATAAGAAACAAGTGGGTGCAGCCTCTGTGGTCCCTATTATCTAATCGTTTTTGGACGGTTTCAAAGCCTAGAGAATTTTCAATGTTGCATTTAAACCCATGAGTTACAATATTTGGACAGGTATTATGTGTAATTAGTGAAACTTGCCCAACTAGCACTACAGCAAAGTTGCATACGTATAATTTAGGATTGTTGCTGTAGTTGCAATCATTCTTTTCCTGAAGTCGGTCTCAAAAAACATTTTTTGATGGACTTTGGTCCTTGCACTTAGCACTACACCTTGAAACGGAGTTGCAAGGGCTAGGGGTTGAAGCATCCCCCTATGAAATGGTTCAACCCTTCCAGACCTGTTATGTCATCAGCAGTCATCGATGCCGCTAGAAACAGATGTGACAACTTTGTCTCTGAAAGTATTCCCCGTGCCATCAGCGGCTGGAACCGTCTCTGTTGCATGAGCTTTGGGCATCTTTTTGCGGCCGTCAACCACAAACCACAGAAATGCCATCTATAACACAGTGAAGTGGCATTAAAATGATTAAGTTGTCTACGAAGAAAATACGTACATCTGTGTGTTTCTTCCGTCACACTGCTGCTCCTTTTGGCTGTGTTTACGTCCATCTTGCCAATGATTCGAAGAGAATTATGGGAAATTTCTCCTAGCCCTCCACTCATAGCGTCGTCCTGAAAACTCTCCATTTCGAGGGCTCCCTCTGACTAATCGAGAATCGGGACACTATTACTCCTTCACATCTACTGGCAAAACAGAGGGGGAGGGGTAAGGGGTGAATTGGGACTATATGTCAGTTTTGTTTCGGACTCAGGAATTGATTTCAATACCAGTCAAGACTACAACTTTTACAGAGGTTCTGGTGCTTCTTCTGATTTATTTCTCGACATCATTAGTAGATATTCTGTTGTCCGTGAAGTTGAAATAATTCTGTTTTCAGACACATTCATCTTTTTATTCCTATTTATCCACATCAGTAATCTCCTTTTGAGATGCAGTGATTACAAACGAAGCCCCGATTACACTTTATCTCACAACTCTGTGTGTGTGTGTGTACATGTATATATTTAGGCATAAAACATTTTGTCAGTTCTTGATTCAGTTTCCACAGGCTGCGTCATTCTGCTGCACACAAAAAGAGTTATTTTATCCAAATAAGTACATAAAAAAAACCTTGTAATGCTTTAACTATCCAGTCTGGTCTTATTCTAGTCTCAGTCTTCACTTCTGGAAATCTTGACCTTGTCTTGGTTTTTAATAATACTCTGGTCTTGGTCTGACCCCAGCTCTGTTTCTAAGGTTACTGTCAAACTACCAGCCTGGGCGCTCAGTTTTGATTTACTGCTTGGATCTAATTTCTTGGTTTGGCTATTGACAGTAGTTTTTAAAATGTCAGATTTCAGTGTGAGCTGGTTTTAGTCCTAAACTGAACAAAAACAGTTGATTCAGGAGAGCTCGCGTCACTGACATCACTAAAAGCACTAATTCACCCAACGAAAACACTCAATTTCAAGTGAAAGTTGTTCAATATCTTACTTTGAACCTCTTAACATCCGCTCTTTTCTGGCCACCATAATCCTCCAACTCTAACCCAAGCTTTACATAAAAGAAGAGGAACTGCAGCGTGCATTTAATTAGGCTTCATCCGGAAGGCGGCATCTTGTAGTTTCTATATTTAGTGTCTGATTGAAACACAATTTAAACATCACATTAAAAACACCTCAAATCTAACCCAACCCTAACTCTAAAAGGGGTCACTGGTAACATGCTGGATATTAAAGGGCTCATATTTTGCTAAACCCACTTTTATTAGTCTTTGGTTCATTTATTTGTGTATTTTTGGACCTTAATAGTTCAAGAAGTTTGAATTTGAACCCTCCAGGTGCTGCAAAGCAAAAATCGAGTGGATTTCTACAAGCCATTTCAATTCCTTCTTCATTTGTTACGTCTATAACTCGTTACATCCCGACATTTGCACACATATAAGGTCAAGACTTCCGATGAATATTTCTCCGAGGACGACATAATTGTTTATCGGCAGCAGCGGTCGGAGTAAAAACTGAAAATATGTCCAAACTTCGAGCTGAGCTGTTGGTTGAACAAGACCGAAAGCACGGTCAACAACCTGGAGGGGGTGGGGTCACGTGCATTTAAAGGGCCAGCGCTCAAAACCACCTTTCTGGTGTCATTACTCAGAAATAGGGTTGAAGATGGAGCTGTGGAGTTGAATGAATGAAGAATTCAGACCCAAGCAGAGCATTAACAGTTTACGTATGTAACGGGAATGTTTGAAAATGCATAATTCTATTTTAAAAAAGCAAAATATCACTCCTTTAAGAGTGCTAATATGTTAATATTAATATAATTTGTGCAGGAAGATCCCTGTTAATATTTTATCACTGTATCTAGAATGTTGGGATTCATTTTTCTGTTACATTCATCTATATGTGTAACTCGAACTACATCCTTTCATGCGAGTGACTCCGTTGTGGTGAATCACCATCAAAAGTGACGTCAAAGTCCTATTAATTCTGAATAGAACAGAATGAAGTCGCACTTAATAATATCAGCTCTGTCCAGGATTCAGGACCACATGTGGAAGCGGCGATAATAAGAATTGAAATGATCGTGTACATTTTCTACATTTTATTCCCCCTTTCGCTCCTCTCCCTGATTCCCTGTCTCTCTCTTTCTCTCTCTCTCTCGAGCCTATCCAATAAATGTACAAAAATAAATCTTAAAAAGACAGAAAACATCAGATACATATGATTTGTGCCGTTCACACTCTCATGAGAAAAACCGATCTGAGTAACATGTGAGTGAAAAGATCAGAGGCCAGTTATGCCTGCAGCGTTAACGGAGTAGAACTTCATAACTGCAACTACAATAGAGCTGTACTCGATAAACTGACATTTGGAAAGTCCAGTTCAGAAGGCACCGAGCTGTCCATTCCAGCCGCCAATCAAAGCCCACACAGTATATAGCCTGACTAAATCTTATTCAAGGAGCAACAATTTAGAAAATGACGACCAGCGTTGTTTAAGAGGGTCCAAATGAGACCTTGAAAGCAATTATTCACTTAGTTTTTCCTGAAGTTCACTGGAAGTCAGTTGGAATCGGTATTTTGTGGGCGTCGTAGTTACATTGTCTGGTGGCCTTAGACTGTTTCAGTCTAAATTAGTGGAAAGTCTTGTTAGAACAATGCTTCCCAAGAGGCTCTGGTCTCTCTCTGCATTGTTAGTTTTGTGTTTTAAGTTTTGAACACATTATGTTTTAGGGTTGCCACCTGCATGTGACAAAAAACCTGGACATATTGATGACACGAGTAAAAGGATGACGGTTTTTTTTTTAACATACTTTGGCATCACGTAGCCTCTTACGCTTAGAGCAGTGTATGACTTTCATCACCAGTTTTTCATCAGATCTGTAAAACTCGACTCATACCCGAAGTATCACGAATCCGTAAGTCTTTCCGTGATCACGCACCTGAATCTCTTCCCTCACAGTGAACAAATGCGAAGTGTACTCCACCATAAACAATCTATTTACAAACAGAGCCGGTAGGTCACTCGGGCATTTTTTATTTTTTATTTTTTTATTTATTTATTTTTTCTAACTCGTCTTGTCCAGCATCATAATAGCTGAATGGTTGTCTAACCGCCTTTTGGTGCTGAGCAAATTTGCTTTGCCATGGGAAACTTCATAATGTACACGAGGCTCCCCTTGATATTCTACTGTCTTTATTATGAGTTTTGTTGAACCACATTTCGATGCCGGACCTGACATGCATTTTTGGAAATTTGTCGCGATGTGACAAGACACAGTGAAGGAAACATTCACTGAACTGATGGTCTCTGATACTGAGTTTTAGTCTTCATCGATGCATTTAGCCCATACAGTGCTCCGCATAAGTGAGTCCACCCTAACAGATTTGTCACAAAACCTTTAGTTTTCTTTGAGAATCAACATTTTCTATGGGACACTATACAACAAAATACTCCCACAAATGTGGACCATTGATTACAAGCAAGATATGTTAATTTGCACACACAAAAGTAATTTTCCTAATACATTCATTCAAGACCATGTTGCAAAAATGAGTACACCCCAATGAAAATCTGAGGCGCAAAGCTAGAGTTTAAGCTCCAAAATTATAATAAACGGGAATTCAATCACAGGTGAGTGCAGTTATTCATCAAACAGGTGTCCAACAGACAGCGGACTACATTTTTGCATCGCCTAATTTAAGTAAAACTGTAGATGTTGTCACCTTAGTTATACTATCAGCATGACTATCATGTTCTGAGTTAAGGAAATGTTCTATGAACCTCAGTTTGGTCCAGATTTTTGAAATTGTTGTTGTGTTCTTTGAGATATTGATTAAAATCTTACTTCTTTTCAAAGGGGGTGTACTCATTCATCAGATTGTGAATATGCAATAAGAGCCTTGGACACAAGATTGGACTTTTTTTTTTTTTTTGCCTGCACATATACTGCAACTCATGTCCTACTTCAGTAAAGATCAGGTATTTAGCAGATGAAAAATGTTAAGAATGCCAAAAATTTATTACAATCCTGTACTAAAAAGTCAAGATTAACGCTTTTTTTTTTTTTTTTTCCATGTCAGCACTTAATTTTGCTTTGAGTTTGCTTAGAATCTGTTCACACCTAATAACAAATCCTAAACAGGAAAACACTGGTGAACTGTGTATAACCTCCAAAGACTTAAAAAAAAAAAAACTGCCATTGATCTACTGACCTGCCTTTTTTTTTTACATTCAATCAGCGTATTTTGCTGAACAAGTCACAGTTTTTCTCTGTAACTGTTAATAATAACCTTTTTACTTTTCACTGAACAATGCAGAGGATAAAATGAAGGTTAGATGTAGAGGAAAAATTCATTTCAGGTCACCACAAAAAGAGTTCTAGGTCTTTAAGAGATTAGATTTTTTTTTTTTTTGTCAAACAGTTGGTGAATGGGAAAAAATACATTTACAGCCTCATCAGAAAAGCCTTTTGTATTAACTTAGAACTCAAACTGGTCACATCCTGTCTATTTCCCAGCTTCCCTTTCTGTTTTTTTCTAATTTTCTTACTACCCATCACCTTTTATTTGTAGCCTCAAAGCTCTCTGGAGATACATTGAACATCAGCATTGCGGTCACAAGACATCATACCCTTATAGTGGGGAAAAAGAAACCGGTAGATGGATACCATCGATTGGACAACAAACAGTCGCTGTTTGTGCTATCTCTGTCACATGTTCAATAACAATGGAGCATTTCAACTGTGATCCCAAGGTCATGTGGACGGCGGTCTGTGAAGTTCAAAGTCTGTCTCGTGTTACTTTGATTTGGTGCAAGGTTACAACCTGGAATCTATATGACCCACATTTCCTCTCATTTCTAATCAGATCACTGCTATCTTAAGTATTTTAAAGCAATGTTCAGAAGCTTTATTCATCTTTGTTCTCTGAATCCTCAACCAAATGTGTCCTTTGAATAGATCATCAGACCTTTGTAGCCACTGGCACAAACATTTTATTTGTTGCATTCATTTATTTGAGAGACTGCATTTTTATATTTATATATATATATATATATATATATATGTGTGTGTATATGTATATATATAAAATTTAGACATTACAAGGTAATATAAAGCATCTACAGGTGTGCTCATAAGTTTACATACCCTAACTGAATGCACATGGGATGGTCTTGGATGTTCCAACGTGACAATGACCCAAAACATAAGGCCAAGTCGACCTGTCATTGGAACAGCAGGAAAAAAAGTGAAAGTGAAGGAGTGTCCATGTGAGTCTGCTGACCTCAGTATCACTGATCCACTTTGGGGAGGAGTCAAACATGCAGTTCA
>JAPQRP010000015.1:4978681-4998208 GCA_037367295.1 Apogon hyalosoma
AGGTGGGAGGGGGAGGGTTAGATGATTGTGTATGTAGTGTGAGTCCTTGAGCGTGTAGGGAGTAGGAGACACAGGAATTTCAGTTCTTATCAGTCCTGCGTCTTGGCCTTTTTAGACAGCACAAAGCCACAGTAAAACCATAAATCACCTCTGTTTTCTGTAGGGTTTGTGTTGTCAATAGCCGCACTAAAGCAACTCAGCAAAGACGATAACATCCCGTAATATACCTTCGTAAGTCTCATAATCAGACTCACCTGTGTAAAAGAAACGCTGCCATTTCAGTGTCAAACTCCATTCTTTTCATTTAAAACTGTGCCCAGTGGTAAAAACAACAGTGTTTCTGGCATTTATCACTTTGGCACTTTCTATGACTCGAAAAGTTGTTAGTGGTTTAGGGCTGCATCTAACAATAATTTTAACAATTGATTAATCTGTAGATTTTTTTAAATATCTAAATGATTCATCTGATAAACACAAAAGACTCTATTCTCAAAGATCAGTATTTAACCCAAAACAATATAGGCTGCAGACAAATCACTAATGATTACATCCCTGCAATGGCTTTACGTATGGTTAGCGAGCACTAACCCACTACCTAGACTTGTTTTGGCAAGAGAATAGAAAGCTACTGTGTTCAACCAGCTCCACTTATAGGCGATTAAACTAGCATTGTATGTATTAGTTCCAGTCAACAATAGGTAACAGTCTACTGGCCTGATAAATGGAGATGGATGAAAACGTTATAATTACCACAATAGTGTCTAACTAGCTAGCGGGCTAAAGTCATCACAACGCATAGGCTATTTTAAGCTAGGTTTACATTATGTTCCCGGTGGCCACAGCAGCCCCGTTTGCCCGAAATGTAGTGTGTGTTGGATTCTGGCCATTTTTTTCTTCATATTCAAGTTTTGTTACATGAATAGCGCCTTACATTTCGGGCTAACGGGGCTGCCGCGGCCCATCATCCGAAACCTCAGCCATGCTGCTCTGTGTTTTCCTCTGTTACACCACACAGCGTGCACATGCCTCAATACTAACGTGATCCAGACCCAACGAATCGACTGCCAAATTCGTTACCGACTCTTTTAAAAATCGATTTGGATCAATTTAATTGGTTTGTTGTTGCAGCAATAGTCCTATCTTGTCATTTTCTGATGTTTTGGTCAATGGCCCTGTGGTGTTAATTTTCCTCACCATGGGAACGCGACTCACTACACCCTCTAGTGGTAAACGTCAACATAAATCCCTTGGCTTGAAAATACATTCAGTTCTTTACAGTCCAGTACACTGGCATCTTTGGGAGAACTTCATAGTCCTTTATTCTAAACACTATAATGATTACATTAGGTCCATTTTTAATATTCTTAAGTAAAAATGCTACATACAACTCCTTTAAAAGTGTCACACTAACAGACAACCTTCACATTTGGAGAGAGTGCATATGTCAACTTTATTTTTTATTCTGGATTCACCATTAGACAAACTTTTAAGTCTGAGTCTGTATATTTCTAAACCTGAGCAATCGCATTGATACATCAAGAGATATAAAGTTTTACCTTGTACAGCAGAATAAAAAGCTGAACATTGCCTCAACTCATATGTCAGTCAGGTCATCAACCATTCACGAAAAGTTGGAAGAGGAAAATGTCTAAGAGTCATGGCTCTGTATTGAAACCAAAATGAATGCTATTTGGAAATGACATTTTGTAACTCTTGGCAAAATACAATGTTATGTGTTTGCTCACTGTTTTTATCTAGCTTTTTGTACATTTCTTTCTTGTACATGGTTGTACCTGCCATTAAGAAGTAACTGAAAGGAAAAGTATGTCTAGAAAGTTCAATATAGCTTTACACAGCCTTACTGCAAGGATTCATTTCATGTACTATCTAGTAGCTTCTACGGACAAAGTATTAATGAAAGGGTGATAAACTTGAAATCCCCGTGTCCAGAACGAGCTGTACTCCCCGTCCCCTTCCCGTTCTCCCCGTACCTCAGCTCCAAAGATAACATTTTCACTTTCTTCCGCTTTGCTCTACCTTAATTTGGTAAGTTCTGCATCATCATTTCACAAACATAGACTTTTTACTTTGAAGTCTGTTTTAATTCTCACTCCAAGAGACTTTCTGTTTTCATTTCAGAATGTCAGTTGAAAAGGTCGACCCACGTGAGGGCTAATTATCAGCTCACTCTCATCAACAATCCAATAAACATTCTTCAAAAAACTGCAGATATTTAATGAAACAACTGCTGTATTAAAGTGAGTCCCACTGGTTTCTAACCTGCTGTATATAGACCACCAGCAGGATCGGGCACCTCTGGGTTAACCACCTTCCATTTTATTTTATTTCCTATTCATCAGCCACAAGAAATCCTTCATTTCATTCTGTTGACTGGTCAACATAAAGGAAAGATTAGAGGTTATATGTAGTATTGATTTTCCAAACTCGCAGCAGCAGGAGGAAACCACCTACCAGAACACACTTAGTTCTACCAAAACCACCAATAAATCAATGCTATGTATCCACAGACTGTGTCACTAAATTAATAAAACATAAAGGTCATTGTTCACAAACATCCGCATCATGGTATCAAGTTTTATTTTTCAAATTAAAACACATAGCTACAAATATTTGGACAGTTGGTAAAAAAATAACAGTCTTATAAACTTTACACACTGCATCAGCTGATGGTTTACATCAGGGGTATTCAAATCCAGTCCTCGAGGGCCGTTATCCTCCATGTTTTAGATATTTCCCTCCTCCATCACACCTGGAAGCCATTACATCATTATCAGGCTTCTGTAGAGCATGATGATGAGCTGATCATTAACTGAATCAGGTGTGCTGGAAGAGGGAAATATCTAAAACATGCAGGATACCGGCCTTCGAGGACCGGATTTGAATACCCCTGGTTTACATTATAGCTCTGATTTTAGACAGAAAACAGCCACAGAAAAAAACACAAATTACTTCAGTTTTCTGTACAGTAAGGGTGGGTGATACTGGAAAGTTTGGTATCGATCCAATACCAAGTAAATACAGAGCTAGCATCACTGATACCGATACTTTTTACTTGAAATGTCATCTTCATTGAATAATTTTGTGATTTTGCCTTTAGTTAGTTGATTATGATGAAACACAGGACAAAGATTTGAGGCAAATAAACATGTTTGTTTGTTTTTTTTATTAACTAGCTACAATACAAAACAATTTAACAGTAAAAATAATAAAATTATTCCCCTTTTTAAATTTGTGGTGTTGCCACAGTGGCGACTGACTTTATTGAACATATTGCATGTGGCAGTTTCCCTGTCAACTGCCGTGAATAAGCTCCACACAGCGCTTCTCTTTCTCTCTACCATCACAGGCTGCTTTCAGGCAATGCTCTGACTCTCCAGCAGCTTAGCAAAGACAATAAGCAAACTCACCGGTGTAGATGAAACGCTACTTTTTCAGCATGAAACTCCATTCTTTTCATTTAGAGCTGTGTCCAGTGGAGGAAACAAAAACAGCAATTCTAGCTTTTATCACTTTGTCACTTTCTTTGACTCTGAAAGGTGTTTCTAAGTGGTTCTCATCCCATCTGGTCACCTTCTGATGATTTAGCCAAAGGCCCCATGGTGTTAGTTTTCCTCACCATTGGATACTGACAGTGACTCACTACTCCCTCTAGTGGTCACATAAATCACACTGTAAATACACTGAGTCCATATATACTACAATGAATGCATTGGCATCTTAGTTTCATAGCTTCATGGCTCTAAAGACTCGAATCATAATTTTTGGATTTATTTTAAATATTTTAGTGTACACATACTACATACGGCCCCTTTAAGAACAACATCTGAGGAGTTTTATCTCTTCAAATACTCCGTTGAACACTTATGCCAAAATGCAAAATGCTGTCACCTTTCTTCTCTGTGTCTACACTGACAGCAGTTTTCCAATATTAAACCCCTTCGACTGAGTACAAAGTGAGGCTTAGAGGGAACAAGCTGATCACGCTATCAATTTTATTCTCTGCTGAACATGCTTGAAATTTCTCCAAAAATATTTTTCAAACACAAACCACAGCCAAACAGAGAGAATTTACGCCATCATGCTGGTATTGCGTCAGATACTATGGCGTTTTAATTACTGATGATTTCCACACTTTCTAAGGGCCAACATCTTCCTACCCTTTTAGATATAAACTCTGATGCAGGCTGTTACACCTTGAGACGTCTATTTTATTACTCGGAACCTCAAAGAAGCTAAGTACGTGGCCCAACGACACCATTTCCAGCGGTGACAAAGATGGATCGCTCATGACCGCCCTGGGATCCACACTTGAGATTTAATAGGCGTGGATAATGTCTGACGTCTAGGATCACATTCCAGGATAGAATTCCACACAGAATGCAAATGATTAAGGACTGTGGGACATTGATTTATTAAAAATTCAACAACATGATGACGGAGGTAAATTAAATGGTTACAGCGCTTCTGCTATGGTCATCGGCATCTGTTAAGCTTCTTACAATTTGAAGTTTCTTATGTAGGTGTTTATCGGCTGCATTTGAATGAATCTTTAATCGGTGAAAAGTTAGCGACGGAGGCCTGTCGTTTGGGTACATTTTCTGCTGCAAATTGGCAAGAAAGGGACATGCATTTTTAACTGCTAGAGGGCTTCGTATGGCCTTTCAAAATGAAATGAGATGGAAGGTCAGAGAAGCCGCTGCACTGATTCCACAGTACACTCTTGTTTTCATCCATATCTTGCTAATTTTATTTCTTGTGCATAATCCATTTCTAAAGTGGGCTAATTGAATTTTCATGAGATTATAGCTCCCTTCCCAAGTGTGCTTAATTTCTTGCTACTCCATTCTCTGTGTGCTGTTTGCAAATGTGCCTTGTGCCATCACTCATTTCTTATTAATGCCTATTAAGATGGTAATCACAGGCCTCATTATGTGTGGAAAAAAAAAAAAAAAACAGTGCTGGGTTCCAAAGTGGCTCAGCAGAGTCTGACAGCAAACAAGAGTTCGCAGTTTGAACTAATATTTGACCAAACAAAGCAGTTTTGCTCACACTGAATGATAAATAGGTCAACAATGTTAAAAATTAATTTACATAATACCCAAAATAGGGACAAGGTCTCTTGAATGACACTAACAGTTTTAAATGTGTAATTCATGAGGAAAGACTTTGCACAATCAGTGCTAGAAGCTCAGAAGTTAACAGAACCTGAGGGCAAAAAGACAGACAACTGCTTCAAAAAAAATAAAAAAATAAAGTGGAACTTCTGCAGTGCTAGTGGCACAGATAATGAGCATGATAATGAACATTTCTGTGCTGTTTCCTATTTTATTCTCAGAATTAATAAAGCAAAATGTGAAGCGTGTGAAACGGTTGCACCTGCAGTGACAATGCGGTCCATTCAGATGATGATGATCATATTAAGGGACGGATGTGATTATGCTCATTTGTGACATTGTGCGCGCATTGTTGTTTGGGGTGGGATGTAGCAGTGGAATCAGAGCTCAAATGACAATGTGAGAAGTGTCCTGGAAAAAAAAAAAAAAAAAAAAAAAAGCGGCGAAAACAGGACAGACTCTGCTGTTTCAAAAGCAACACACTTGGGGAAAATATGTCACAAGATTTCCCAGTAAAGAAACTGCTTAATTAAAAATATAGGAGTAGATACATCGACGTATTGATTGTTAGGTAATGCTCATAGAGACACAATAAGACACTGAAAAATACAGTTAATGGCAAGGCTCTCGGTTTACTTCTGTACCTAAGTAACTTGCAAGAGCAATTTTTTTTTTTCCTTTTTTTTTCTGTTTGAGTTGGTAGATGCCCAATAAAAAAAGGATTAAAATGCAACAATATACAAGAAATCTACAATAAGCACAGTTGTACATTGCATTGTGGGTAGTGCATCATACCTAACCTGAAGATCTGAAGGTCCAGTTGTCTGTCCCTCAACATTTACAGCTTTTCAGTTTTCTATGTGTAATATTTAGAATGTTATCCATTGACTTACAACATGTCGAGGCCTATAGAAGTCTAAACATTTGGTTCGTCTTGGCTCCTGTAGATACTGAATGAAACATACTGGGGGTTTTTTTCTTTTTTTTTTTTAAATAAACACAAGTCCGAATACCTTAAATTTAACCCGTAAAGACCCCAGCAACCACCGACAACCAAAACCAGCTACCGATCTAAAATGGTTAATAACTTCTGAATGACTAAGTCTATCAATACATGTAAATAATTAGTGTAAAATGCAGTTTGTCGTCTTTTCATGGTCATCAGATGTGACCCATTTGGACGTTCAGAGGCTCCGTAGTTACCGTGGAAACACCATCATCTTCTACAACATTAATTCACTAGTAACAGTGGATGGAGACACTGGGTTTATGTTCAATTAATGATATATTTTGCAGAAAAAGTCACTTTTTTTCCCAGCTTTATCTGTTCCTGATATAATAACCCTCAACTTTAATCTGAGCTTTTACGAACATCTACTTGATCAGTAAATTAAATAAAGGAAAACACCTGATGTTCACCGAAAAAAACGCAAAATACAGAGGATTATGTCATAATAAATTGTCATAAATCGCTTGAGAAAACTAATGTAGAGAAAAAATGTTTCGGAACCGCCACAAAAGTAACACCGGCTCTCTATGGGTTAAAGTTTAAATTCAGTGAACATGCAAAGACTAATGAATTCTAATGAAAAGTTCACCTGAAACCCTGAAGACGCACCTGTTTCCTCATCAGTCTGCCTCTTTAATTCTAACCTGCTGTTTCCTGCATACAAATTAACTGTGACATTTTCATGGGATTTATGGACTGAAACTAATCTTATAATTTGACATACCCACCCCTTTTATGTTTACTCCTGTTGGCATTGCGACCGCTGGCCTGCAAAAAAAAAAAAAAAAAAAGAAAATAGCATGGTTAATGGGACAGCAATGGGAGTGCTGGTACTATTCGTTGGCCAGATTTTAGAGTTCACTGACACTCTTGATTGTGAAAAACAGTGCAAAATGACATGTGCAACGTCTGGCGTCTGAAGGATGTAGCCTGACGCAAAGGATTCCCTCAAATACTGCTGTCACATGCAAACCTATGACCACTTCCAAAGACCTCAACATGCTATTAAAAGGGTAATGTCGAAGTGTAGAGCTCCATCTAAATTTCTTTTTGACACTACAAAAAAGCAAAAGGTCACAAGTTATTTGCCTTCCAGCTAATAACCATTATAAAAGGGCCAAAGAGTTCCCTGCATGATGGCTTTATGAATACGAACGCGCCGATGAAGCCATCTCTGGTATGAAGTCAGACCGGAAAGCAGTTGTAGCTGAAATAGATCCAGCAGTCAGAGTTCTTTTTCAGAGAAGAAAAAATGAAAAACACTGAAATAAAGTCTGCTCCCCTGCAGACCTCCCTTCCTACATTTTTTTTTTTTTCCACACATGATCAGTTTACAATAATGTGAGTAATGTAATTGCTGCTCTTCTGGCTCCGGTTTCCACTGCAGTGTTCAATTTTCCACAGCAGCCTTGAGACAGGAGACAACATTTGCATTTCCTGTGGTATGGATTAGTAAATGACCAGGGCCTGGTTGCATAAAAGCTGAGAATTTTCCAATACATCAAGCTACCACCATTTAATTACTGTGACCACAATTATCCGTGGCTTTGACGGGATTCCTCTTTTCTTTTAAATAAAGTATGCGGCTGCAAGCTCCGAACTCTGAGTACAGCAGCAACATTAATAGAGGTTTCTGCGGTCTAATGCAAAACTTATCTTACATTGATGTAATATGTTATTCACATGTCAACATATGATCTTCAGATGCTCAGAGGATGAGGCAAGATCCTTGCATCGCTGTGTCACATCATCAGTTTGTCAAGTTTTGGGCATTTCTAGTTCTTCAATGACTTGCCTGTTGGTGTTTCTAATTTTTACAGTTATATTTTCCAGCCCTAAAGGAACAGCCACAATTAAGATTTTAAAACAGATTACGGAAGATGATTTTATCTTAACTTGAAACTCAATTCCGTGGCACGAATGAAAGCACAGGATTGGAAAATCTCTGGATTTTTTTTTTTTTTTTTTTTTTTTGTGGAATCTCATCAGAAAGATGCGGAAAAGAAAGGTTTATGAGATCTAAAGTAAAATCATCTTCAGGAGAAAAAAAAAAGTACTGGCTATGTACTTTTGCGCTGTCCTGCATGAAAGGGTGTTTGCAGATCCTACGAGATGTTTTTTTTTTCTTGAAATAAAGGATCTTAACTGCCCAAAGTATCCAAAAGTGATAATAAAAAAAAAAAAAGAAGGTAAATGAGATCCAAGCTGGGAGAAGTGAACTGTGTGGAATGTGAATAAAATTAGGTACAAGCAGATACATTTGTGTTGATCAAAAAGGGTTTTTTGGCATTTAATGGGATGGTTAGAAATTGTGCTGCTGAGCTGGAACGAAGTGTCCTATTATAAAGGAAGGATATATAAAGAGATGATCGAGGTAAAATGCTGAAGAAAAGGTTCACGCCAAGTGTCAAGCGTTGCGAGTTGTTGTCTTAAACTGCATCATGATTCGTGAGTTCATGAGTTTAATGTCCTAACATGTGAGTTGGTATCAGACTCATGGATATCAACACCGGATGCATCCTGTTCTGTATAGTCGAAAAGTGTAAGCAGTGTTTGTTCTGATGATCGTCCTGGTGACCACATGTGAGATTGTCTTCATAAAGCCTAGTCAA
Organism: Apogon hyalosoma; assembly: GCA_037367295.1. Taxonomy (NCBI): domain Eukaryota; kingdom Metazoa; phylum Chordata; class Actinopteri; order Kurtiformes; family Apogonidae; genus Apogon; species Apogon hyalosoma. The sequence goes on from JAPQRP010000015.1 coordinate 4,987,438, forward strand.
CCAGTGTTTTCTAACCTTGGGGTTGGGACCCGACATGGGGTCGCCTGAAATTTCACGTGTCAATAAATATATCGTTTAAAAAAGCAGTGTTGTTGTATTAGTTGCGTGTATTACGATGATATTGACTTTTAATTTGCCAATGACCTCATGCGGGTCAGTCAGGGTCAGCTATCATTGCCCAGGTCTGGTTTAAGCCAACTCCGGTAGTTTGACCTGGGACATGAAGTGGACATTGTAGTGAATGGGAGTTTCGGTCACTGTACAGCATAAAAAATCTGTGCAGCAAAGCAACAACAATCCACTGGTGGTAAAAGAACATATATGGCTGCTGAGCATCCTAAAACTACACAGTGTAAAGGCAGGTGTACAGCAACAAACCACAAAGGAGCAACATAGAAACACAGGCTGTATATCAGCACTGTATCTGCCCTTTACGGGAAAATTATTTTAGAAAGACGAAGAGATAAAGGTACATTTCTATTACATTTGTGGATTTTTTTTTTTTTACAACTCTACAGTACATTTAATTCCTCCACCTCCATTAAAAGTTTTCAATACAATGCATGTAGGAATCATCGCTAACCCAGGGGATTCCACATGAGAGTAAGAAACATATGGTTAGACTGTGTAAAACATAGAGCTGTAAACTCCAGCTCTCTTAGCTCACATAAGAAAATAACATCTGTTTTTTCCAAAAAGGATGATGCCACAAGCTGCATGGCACATATTTGTGTACAGTCGTCTCAACTATTGCAATACTCTGCAAGATACAGCTACAAGCGATGAATGAAATATTAATTTGATGAACGTGAAGTTTTAGAAAAATCTGCCCAAAACTGGAAAAAAAGATTTTGATTAAAGTCAGTTTGAATATTCTCACACTCATCTGATATCCAAATGAAGAGTTCTTGAGAGCAGCTTGTATCGCAGCATCATTTTCAACTGTGCAAACGAGTATATTGTGTGAAATAAGTACTCCCTGGATATTCTTAATCTAGCCAGAAAATATTATTCGTTCTTCCAAACTGATTCACATGACGACGTGAACCTTTCTCCTAAGCTCGGTGTTGTTGCGTGCATTTAAATGAAGGCCATTCATATGTGTTTTGATGCATAAAAACAGCATGAACTAGAGGCTTTTCTCTTATATGTAAATTCGTATCCCTTCAACCTGCACTGAAGATACTGCAGTCTGTGAAGCAAGTATCTGCTCATTCACTGCATGCCATAAGATTAAATTTGCCTTGATAATGTTACAAAAGCCTCCTTGATTTCCTCACTGTATCGTTTCTGCTACAAATAGAGGATGTGAATTTGGACGACACATGCAATGTACCTTCTGTTTCCTGCAATTCTAACTCTGTTATTCCTCCTTCCACAGAGCTGTGCTGAGCAACCTTAGGCAATATACCGCTACTGTAACTTGAAACACATTTAGCCGGGTCATTGTACAATGCAGTTTCATCCTCTACTGTATGTGGGAGGGATGGTAACAACAGTTTATGTAAGTTAGAGTTTGCAGACATCACAATTGGACAGTTAATATTTGCAGCATTAGCAGTTTTTTTTTGTTTTGTTTTTTTCTACTGTTATTTTGATTTGTTGTTTGTTGCAGTAGGATTAATGTAGGCTGGTTTGTCTATAAGGCTTCATATTTGCTAAAAAGCTGCAGAAAGTTTTCATGTATATAGTTTATATAAGTTAGAGTTTGCAGACATCGCTATTGGACAGTTAATATTTGCAGCATTAGCAGTTTTTTTTGTTTTGTTTTGTTTTTTTCTACTGTTATTTTGATTTGTTGTTTGTTGCAGTAGGATTTACATAGTCTGCGTCGTCTATCAGGGTTCATATTTGCTAAAAAGCTGCAGAAAGTTTTCAAGTATATAGTTTATATAAGTTAGAGTTTGCAGGCATCACTATTGGACACTTAATATTTGCAGCATTAGCATTTTTTTTTTATTTATTTTTTTTTTTTACTGTTTTGATTTTTTGTTTGTTGCAGTAGGATTAGTCTAGTCTGGGTTCATATTTGCTAAAAAGCTGCAGAATGTTTTCGTGCACAGTACTATACAGAGGTCATTTTAGCTTTGTTGTTTTTGCAGGGTTGAAATAAGCATGCGTATTTATTTCTCATTCCCTTTTCTTCAGATAAAGCAGGCAATACATGCTCAGCCTTAAACCGAACTAAATGGGTTGTAAAAGTTAAAGTGACTATTTAGTGTGACTCTGATCCCCTTTGCATTTCATTAAAGAATACTCTGTTCATAGACACAGAAAGCATGCGAGTTCATTCCTGTCCCAGAAACATAGACATTATTATTATTATTATTATTATTATTATTATTATTATTATTATTATTATTATTGGAACGTTAATGTCCGTACAGTGTCTTTAAGCAAAAAATTAAAGCTGTACATTCCACAGTCATCCTTGAAAGCATATTTATCATCATCTGAGTCTGATATCACTCCATTCTCTGGAATTTCAACTAAATATTGGTGTTACAGTGTTGTGCAAAAGTATTTGGCTTTGTTTTTGCTGGTTTGAAATTCGCATACATATTCATTTCTTATTCTCTTTTCTTCAGATACGGGGAAAAAAATACGGCAAATACATGCACGGCCTTAAAAAAACACACAAAAACTGAAGTAAATGGGTTGTAGAGGTTAAAGTCACTGTGACCTCCCTTTGCGCTTCACATATCTTATACTCTTTTGTTAAGACAATATGAGGGTTGTTTTTTTTTGCATTTTATATCAGGTTTCGTTCAGCACATTTCAGATGTTTCTAATTGTCTGTGCTGCTTCTTGTCATGGGGTCAGGGGTCACACTAAATACTACCACTCTGGTTTATAGAAGATGTAAAATGTTTGTTTTTACTGCTGTATTTATATCCAGATTATACATTAATACAGAGATTAAGAGAGAAAACCAAGACCTGAATGTTGGCCTGGACTTTTGCACTGTACTGTATATGCAGAGTTTTCAGTGGGAACCTCTGGTACCAGATTATTTCTATTGTTTCATGCCCGTGAGATTTTCTTTTGTTTTCTCTGTCTTTTGCTCCCACTATCTATATGGCCTCTATTTCACCTCCTCCTCCTCCTCCTCCTCCTCCTCCTCCTCTTGGTGCCAGAATATTTTTTGTAGTTAGAAATCCCTTAAGGTTCACACACTTTAAGCCAAATGCTTTTAAAGAGTAAATCCTTGAACATTGTCCTAAATCTCCAGTCGGTCTGCCTTCTACAGGTTGAACACTGGGTATTACAACTAAATTTAATCAAATTTTCCTATCATTTGGTTTGGTTTATTTCTTTGTTTGGCAAGACTATTGGTTGAATTCATACCAAATTGGGTTTATAGATTGCCAGTTGTCCAGAATGGATCTCATTACATTTTGGGAACAGTAGGTCAAACTTAAAATCTTTTATGAATTTTTAAAATCTTTTATTCCCCTTTTACATTTTATGGGCAAAATTTCCCATTTCTGTAGCAGCAAAACTACTGGTTGAATTCATACCAAATTTGGTTTATAGACTGCTAGTGATGCAAAATTATATGTGATTACATTTTGGGAAAAGTAGGTCAAAGTTCAGTTTTTTTTTTTTTAGGAATTTTTAAAACCTTTTATTTTTTTCCCATTTACTTAAAATGGTCAAATTTTCACATTTCTGTAGCAGCAAAACTATTGGTTGAATTTGTACCAAATTGGGTTTATAGATTGCCAGTGACCCAAAACATAGGTGATTATATTTTGAGAAAAGTAGGTCCAAGTTAAACATTTTGAGGAATTTTTAAAATCTTTTTTCTTCTCCCATTTACTTATAATGGGTGACATTTCAAATGTCTCTAAAAACATCAATTTTGTTTCAATTTACTTCCAACTTGCCACATATATAGAGGCAACTGATATGCTGACATCAGCACACGCATAGACATGATGACATCAGCTGGATCGACGTCAAAATAAGCTACAATACGTGCGAGGGGCGGGGTTTGTTGTGCCTGGAAGCACCTGTTCTGTTTCTTATCGACTGGCATTTTAATTCGTTACTCTGTGGATATAATGGTCATGTGGTTGTTATGGATCCAACAGTTTTATTCAGTGAACTGAGCCACTTCTCCCTTATGATCCCAAGGCTGTGATGTAGTAACACCCAGAGACGGAGCTCTTGTTCCTTTACTCTGTTTATCTTTGTCTTAATATTTTCCTTGAAACAGAATGCGATTCATCTCCTTGTGGTTTCACATATTCTAAAATCTTGCATAATCTTTTAGCCTGCTAATTGGCATGGTAATGTAGAATTTCAGGCATGTTATTATGGTATTTTTTCTCTTTAGCCGTTTCATTTGCCGCTCAACCGTTGTTATCCATTGTATGTTGTTAATTAGCAGCTAACTTCGACAGCATAAGCTACAAACTGTATCTGTCATGATCAAACTTCGATATAAATCCTTCCATGATCACCTGATGCATTATCGTTGGCATCATGATTTTCTTGTCTGAGTCTTTAAATGTTATTTTCCAGCAATTGTCAATGGTTTTATTACACTTTATGTTAAAACTGCCTGAATATAGCATTCTTGCAACTCTCTCTTCTCAGTCCAAATCGAAATATGCATATTAATGAACCTCATGTCGCGTCATGCTGGGATGGAAAAGTGACGCCACTTTGCCAAGCTGGCATGTTGAGACACTGACTAGAGAAGTAGAAGCACTTTCAGGTCACATCTGACAGAATATGATCTGTGATTGATAAATTCAACTGTCAGTCATGTATTTTAGAAGAAAAAAGTCAATACAGATGTCTCATGTCCCCTCAGATGACTTGATTCACAATATGCCGAACGGGAAATATGGAAGTGTTGCCAAATGATGCTAAAAAGTACTATCAAGCATTGCAGCCTCCGCCCTTAAGGACAGTATTTCTGTTGGAATGTTGTACTTTTGACTCACCAATTTACTTCCGCATCTAACATTTTTTAAAAGATGTATTTCCATTTATTGTAACCCTAGCGGTATCCTCTGCTTTGTTCGGTGAAAGTTAGTATCTTCCTGTATTCAAGTTTAACGACAATGGAGATGTTCAGTGGAAAGTCCAAGGTTATTGTGTCAGAACAGAAAATACTGAAGAAAAACGGACCTTTTCAGCAAAATATTCCACTAAATGAACGGAAAAAGAAGAATCTCCAACCACTGCCATTTGTCAGACTGTCATGGGTTTTATTGATGAGTCAGTGTTGCAGAAGCACACGGCATTTCCACGTTCACTACAGAGCCTCTGAACATCCAACTGGCACCCATGCGATGGTGCCGAAAAGTGAAGAAGCTAAATTTCACCTCAATGATTTAAACATATCGATAAGATTTGTTGTTTGCTGCTTAGGTCTAATCTTAATCTAAAACTTGATTATATTGTTGTTCACTTAAAACAATTACTTAAATCAGTGCTTCCCAAACTTTTTTGGCTCGTGACCCCATTTTAACATCACAAATTTCTGGCGATCCCAGACATTCAAAACAGAGACATTTTTTTGATAAAATTAACTTATTTTTGATCATGTAATAGTTTATTTGCAACATAGTACAGCAAACATTTAATTTTAGATGACATTTAGGCTATATAATGCACCTTTTTGGTGTCTGCTTCTCAGTTTCTCTTGGAGATGTCTTAGCGGGATCAGGCAAGCGAAGAAATCTTTCCATTTTCTGTTCGGTCCGGTTTTATGACTGCAATTGTGTCCGGGCAGGTTGAAGCGTAGTGGCGCACGTGGTCACATGATCGAGTCAGTCCAGATACGCCCTCTCAGATATTATATCCTGCATTTTATTTGAACTTGATTTTTATTAAGAAAAGTGTATGGTGTTTAATTATTAATTGATTACAATGAAATATATATTGAAAATATTTTTCATTGGTCATTTTTTTTTTTCATCAATTACTGGAAATTTCAGGTGACCCCTTTTTTTTTCATCAATTACTGGAAATTTCAGGTGACCCCACGTGGTGTCCCGACCCCAAAGTTGAAAAACAGGCTTAAATGATTAGAAATTCCCTTTGCCACAGTGCTACATCTTTCTTGGTTAAACATTTAATGTCGCTCACATTAACAACATGCTTAATTCTATCCACAGGCAGCCAGTTAATAAAACTTAAAACACACTAATGATGCTCATTGTTGAAATTTAGACCAATATGTATAACATGCCCACAGGAAGACACTTTGTGTTAACATTTTTCCTTCCTTTCGCTTTTCAACTTTACCTTGAAACATGACCAATAATCTATGATTATGTGATAAATGATGCTCCTTGGAGGTTGAAGGCTCATCTTGTATTGAATGCTTTTCACTGTAAGTTATAAACCATGGTTGATGTATGGCAGAGTGATGGGGCGCATATGTGACCAATGCAGACTGCACAGTACACCTCAGGGGGTGCAGTCCAATCATCCTCTTCTCAGTGTATAGGTACACTTTTATTTTCTCAGGGATGCTAGTTCTATTACAGTGTTTAGCTGAGGGGTTAGGGGCAGGAACACTACCACTACCACAGAAGCCTCAGAGAAAATGTTATGTGCTTGAAACCCCAAAGCTTCTTTTCTATGTGGGCAGATAATATAGTTATAAAGCAGGGCATTCAGAGAAAAAAAAAATGATCTAAGAGTACATAGTGTCCCTTGCTGTAAGCTATCTGAAATGTCTCACAACTGCCTGATCTTGTCAGCATTGCTTCTGCTCTTTGACTTTCCATTTCGGTATTTTTAGTTCAGTTCTGTAAACACTTGGATTATGACATAAATTCGCAATCTAGTTTTATTTGGCTCAAGGAGAATTACGGCTAAATTCAGAAATGTGATTTTAGGCGTGCGGATCCCGACATAATCTGCTTGTGTATTCATTCATTCGATTGGTGACATGTCTAATTTATCATAGGTGTGACATATTCAGCAAATCATGAATTATATCCTTGTAAAGTGTCATGAGATAACTTGCATTATGATGTGATGCGACATAAATACATTTGATTGATTGATTAATTGATGATTCTGTCGATACACAGGAGTTTTGGTCCGCGGGCCGTATGTTTCACACCTGTGCTTTAGGCTTTTTATTTACCAGACTGACTGATCCAAATATAGTGTCAAACCGACACCATAAAACAAAGACAATAAGACAAAATTACTCATATTGTTGAAATTACACTTCTCCTAAGACAGTTTAGGTTGTTCATATTTTATTCAGGTTATTCACATTTTTTGTGAAAGGATAGTTTTTAGATGTGAGCATTTTCATGGCAATGTACTTTTTTGGCACTAAAATAAGGAGCAAATGTTGTACTTGTGATTATTTATAGGCTATATTATATTATGATGCTATTTTACGAATCTAACCCCTTGAGATCATATTGGTCTGTATGTGGCCCCTGAACTAAACTTAATATCTTCACTTCTTAATTTCATCCCACGGGCCAGAATGGACCCTTTGGCGTGCTGGTTTTGGCCCACGGGCCGTATGTTTCGCACCTGTGCTTTCGGCTTTTTATTTACCAGACGGCCTGGTCCTAATATAGCTTCAAATTGACACCATAAAATAAAGACAATAAGACAAAATTACTCATATCCCCCGCTGGCAGTACCCTAACATTGTCTGCTGTCTGGGAAGAATAAAGTGTGTGAAATAAATCAAAGTTGTTTTGCATGGATAAAAATATGCTGCTATCTGACTTCTCTGCTGCAGTCTTTGACCTGTGGGATATTTACACTTCAAACATGTCTACCTTCCAAGACTCTGTTTTCCTAGTGGGGGTGGGTGGTCTGAGCACAGGTTATACCCATGAAAAAAAAAAAAAGAAAAAAAAAGAGAGAGAACCATTCTGGATCACCCATAGTTTTTCTTGGAAGAATGCTTGACTGCAACTGTTACCAATCTAAGAAAAAAAAAAAAAAAGAGTTCAGATCAAGAGTCTTTATAAAGTCTACTGCTTAGAAATGATAATAGTGGAAACGTCAGCGAGCAGATTTAAAATTTTGGCGTTTACGTGTTCGGTTTTGTTTTTCCCTGCAGAGGCTTAGTTCACAGAGCAGATGTCTGCGCAGGGCTTGAAACGCTGAAATGTCACTCCAGTTTCCATAAGTAACAAAGAGATGAGAGTATTAGCATTCCGCTGCCCGTCTCAGATGCCATTACAGCTCTCAGAAGAGCCATTAGGGGATGGAGAGAGAAACAGCAATAGAGAGGAAGATTGCCATTACTCACCTTGAACAGCAGTAAGTGAAGAACATCAATTACACTGACAGAGGCTCAGTTGTCTCAATGTATTTCAAATAGGTGGGTAACAGGGGCGAATTGTTAGCCTATTTGAGACTATTAATGGTAATGAGTTTCACCTTACAAGTGGGTAAATACAAAGACGAAGGTTTTAATCTATTCTCCGGAGCCTCTTGGTCTCCTTGTGCTGCTTCTCCATGTGGAAATGTGGTTTTTTTATTATTTTTTTCTTGGTTTTATTTTTTTGCATTATTCATTTATACAGCAGCGTTCTTTGGTTTCATTGGGGACAGTAGCCTAGATTTAAGTATGGGCATGAATTCTGCTACAAGTTTTGAGGTTTTAATCCCAAACTCACAGTGGAAGTTGAACAAGATGCCCGTTTTCTCCCCAACGTGCGCCGTGAACCGTATTATGAATCTTCAGTCCGGGAAATATGAATGTGAGTCACTTTCTGCTGTTGGAAAAGTTCATCATGTTTCAGTGGAACTTAGATATTTTGTCAGAGTTTTCAGCCAAATTAACATTTAATTATTACTTGTCAGAAGCCATATTATTATACTTTAGCATACTGAGACTGAAAAACAGACTTAGAGGACCGTAATACCAAACATTCATTTAACCCATAAAAACCTATTTTTATAGTGCCTTCCAGGTTATTTTTCTCACATTAAACTTTCTTAAATTATTTAATACCACTTATTATAATATTATCCTTTATATCTTACTCCGTGACACCGATATCTGGCTAATCAGGGCATTTTCAGACACGTAGTGAGGTTGAAAAAAGGGACCGACAGCTATAATTACCAAATTTTGATCAGGTTAGACAGCGTGAAATAGTGTCAAATCACCGGTTCATATTTAGCCTTTTTATTTGGACCAAGAGGAGATAGCTGCTTAAGGAAACTGTGTATATTATTAAATTCTAGCACTTATTTCTTCTTGACTTCAGCTTGAACTGGTTTAATTGAACAAACTAGGGCAGGGGTCACCCACCCTGGTCCTCGAGATCTACTGTCCTGCATGTTTTAGGCTACGTTCGGACAGCAGGTCTTAATGCACAAGTCGGATTTCTTGGTGACACCCAAGTTTTTTTTTTGTTTTTTTTTTTGTGCTCATTCATATTACTCATTCAACGCGACTTCTATCCGTCTTGAGCAGGAACTGAACGCGACCCTGAAGTAACCCGCGTGCGCAAAAGAGGCTCGGAACGAGGATATACGTCACACTCAATATATTTCAAGTATTCAGTATTCTGAAAATAAAAAGAGCTATCAAAACCACTAATCTATGTAGCGCTTATGATCTTTGCGTAAACTGACGTATTATTTCTGCCTGTATATTTCGTCCCCTGGCAATGTTCTGTCCTGCTCATTTTGTTATATTAATATTGTATTTTTTTATGTTTCTATTGCTATGCTGTATAACAATAAATAAATATGTAAAAAAAAAAAAAAAATAGAGGAAATACGCCATATCATGTGACATATCTGGAAAGCTGCGCCATTTTGAACTTACAAGCTAACGGTTGCTATGGGCAACTGCATAGTACAGACGTGCAGGAAAGAGCTGAATGAGTCAAGATTTAAGATTTTTAAAAATGGATAAGGTGACCCTGTACCTGCATGCAGTTAGTTAACTATCTTGTTTTGGGCACGAGTTACTTACTACACAGTGGAATAATTCTAAAGCTTCAAGTCCTTTGACAGCTATGAACAATTTTGCTGTGATTGGGTTCAAGGTTTGGCGATCTACAAGCCTGATGACTGTGAAAACACTGCGGTGCTAAAAGTAAGCCAGTGGATAGTGCAGTATTTACCTGTGCACGGGAATTGTAAATGCATTAAAGTAGTCGGAAACTCAAAATAATGTACCTCCGGGTCTCTACGTTTGCTGTGTCAATGACGGGAGTAACTGGAAAGGTCGGATAAATGCGACCTGGCCGTTCAGATTGTGGTCACATAAAAAAAAAAAAAAAAAAATCCATGATGTATCCGATTCAGTACCGCATTTGAAAGTGGCCCAAATCTGATTTGAAAAGATCCGATTCCATGTGACTTGTGCTGTTCACACTGTCATGAAAGAATCTGACCTGAGTCACATAAGGGGGGAAATAAATCAGATCTGGGCCACATTTGCCTGCAGTCTGAGCGCAGCCTTAGATGTATCCCTCTTCCAACACATCGGATTCAAATGATAAGCCTTTCGTCAAGCTCTGTAGAAGCCTGATAATGACCGTCAGGTGTGCTGGAGGAGGGAAACATCTAAAACATACAGGATAGTGGTTCGAGGACCAGGATTGGTGACCCCTGAACTAGGCTAGCGTCACCGGATGATGGCAGTAGAGTGTCCGTTATGCAATGATGTCATAAACCCAGTAGAAGAGGTACGACATACTGTGATGTTTTTTCAAGGATGGAAGGAATAATTTCCCCCCCCCCCCCACACACACACACACACACACACACGCACACACACACACAAATGCTTACAAAT
>JAPQRP010000015.1:4999808-5015956 GCA_037367295.1 Apogon hyalosoma
TGGAATGAATAATTCCCCCCCCCCCCCCCCCACACACACACACGCACACACACACACAAATGCTTACAAATACAGCACATTTTTCTGCTTTCAAGCAAATCATGTCCTTGTCACAGCAACTATATTTCAGAAAGTAAAGAAGAAACACTTCTATACTAATACTGCAAAATATGTCGATAACTAGATGGCTTATTGTGACTATTTCATGTTAATGCTGCAAAAGTTTTAGTTTTAAAGGGTTAAAGCTATGCTATTCTGTTCAGTTAGCTTCTCTGTATTACTGTGATCTTGAAACACAAATTGTAGTCCAGGATTTACAAAAGGGACTGAGTTTAATATGAATTTGTTATGCTTTATTAGACTATATGGCGCTTAGTTATGGAGATCTCAATCCTCTAGGCTCTTTGTTTAATACCCAAGGAACTCCATCTAACTCTCGGAAAAAAAAATAGAGTGTAGCAGATTTACTGAGGTTATTTTCAGATATGTATTATAACCCTCTGTAGAGCGCAGCTTACAATAGATGCAGAGAAGACACTCTTAAACAGACCGGGCATAGAGGAGCCATGTTTTTGTTTTAAAACATGCACTCTCATTGCACTGGTGGTAAGTAATAAAAGGTTGCCTTGGATGATTTTTTTGTCTGCTGCGCTCCTTTGGGAATATGGGCAAAGCTTTGATCAATACACCAGGGAGGCACTCAGTGACTATCAAGAGAGGTGAAAGCTCTCAGGGGAAATAAAAAAGGAGGAGAAGGTAACCTTAAAATTGCAGTGAGCACTTTTCAACAAGGTGCAATCCAAATCCATGGGGTTGTAGAGAATGAGTTTCCTTAGAAAAGAATGTGCACCATTGCCTGCTGTGGTTTTTTTTTGTCCGTATTTAATATATGTCGGAAGTGGATCTTCTTTGACACTGTACGGGCTCTTGAATGCCACATCACTTCCTGAGCCGAAGATCCTTGACATTATCACATCACTCACATTAAAGCCATCATCATCACAACGAAATGTCAAATTGGGAGAGGAAACAATCCATGTAAAACCTGTAACCTTTTTGCAGCGCGCTCGCTGTTCTTACGGAGTCCCTGCTCAGATTTTTTTTCCTCTAAAGTCCTTCGGTCACAGAGGCCCTGTCTCACAAATTTCCCTGACATTTATGAAACACGATTAGGTGGGATTCTACTCATCTGTGCTGAACATTCCCCTAAATCACATTACGTACTACGCGGTAAACAAGCCTCCATGTTAGACCCGAGGATCAACAATGCACAGGAACACTGATGTATTTTGATGCCCATGTCTCGGCTGATATTTTTGCACATACAGCTCAGGCTCCTGCTTCTGCTGTAAAAGTGGCCTGCAGTAAACAAACCCGGTATCTCTGAGGTTCACACCTTCAACTCTTGCAGATCTGAGAGTCAAAGATACACGATATCAAAGACCCACAAGAACTGGAGCGCGCACAAATTTTTAGAAAAAAGACTTGAAAAGAATTCATAGGCATAAAGTTCAAAGGCAGTGCTGTAAATGATCCTCTTTTTTTTTTTTTTCCTGAAAGCTGCTCTACTGTGGGAACTCAACTTTGCCCTGCCATAGTTAAGACTTCTATTTTTAGAGCGTTCCTGTCGCTACTAATCAAGCGATTTGCGGAGCGTTGCTATTTGCGCGCCATTGTAAGAAAAAAAAATCAAAAGAAAGTAGACACAAACAGTCAATATGTTGTCAATTGATCTATTTGGAGGAGAGTAAGAGCATTGGGCACCCATCCAGATAAAAAAAAACCCAAAAAAATCACTTATAACTGATGAGTGGGAGCCTAAGTGAGTGCAGTGTAATGTAATTAATGCAGGTGATGACAGGTTTCCCTTTTCTCTTAACATCCAAGAGTAGCAGAGCATCCAAACGTGGAGACAAAAGCTTAATTGGCATTTAGATGTGTATTGGCGTTGTTTCCTCTGTGAAGCATGTTATTGATAGAAGCCTCTGTAGACAAATCAATGGGCTCCCAGGTGGGCTAATTAGGACCGGCTTTTTATTCCCATGTACACTTGTTTAGATAACATATTAAATCTGCAAAATGATGGCAGAATACGATAAAAATGATAACCAAGCGTGACCTTTTGATGTATGAAATAAAACCATCACTGTCAAATGTCATTTTATGCACTAACATTTTTGCTGTGTACAAGATTGTCCTCAAATGGCCCTGTCTTTTTTTTTTTTTTTTTTTAATTTGTTAGTAAACTTGTAGATTCATGGTGATATGATAAGTACGACATTACAATATTTATCCCATCACGTGTTTTTGCCGAGTACCTTTTGATGATCTCACAAATCTAAAAAGAAATGTTTACCTGGTCTGTGTCTTCTTCTCTCAAAGGAGCAAATGCAAAATAATGTAATATTTTGTATATTTGACAATGAGTATGGAATTTCAACCCTTGCGTTTTGTCATTTATCTTTCCCAAATTTAGGTTGGGGACCCAAACTGGGCCACGGAGCTGTTTTGTTTTTTTTTTTTTTTTATTATTAGGTCACCAACTGTCAAAGCAAAATACCCACAATAATATGAAATGCAAATTCATTTTTCAAAATAAAATGGAAGATTAGTGTCCTCTGGATGACTGCATAAATGCTGACCTTACTAAAGTCATTTGTAAAAGGTGTAACACAGTGAAAATGTGAATATAAAAGTATGTCAAATATGAAAATATAGTTAAAAAAAAACAAAAACATACAAGACACGACAAGGTGAAAATGATGTACGCAATGTAAGATGTTACAAATGATGTAACATGATAAAATAATGCTAAAGATAAGACAAAAATGACCTAAAACTTTAAACAGACCCTGTTTGCTTGTGATAGGATTTGATTTCTTCATTTCATATGCATTTTACTGAAGTAAATTTGGGTCAAAAGAAAACATGAAACACACTTCTTCAGTCGCAAGCTAAAAAAAATAAAAAATTGGAAATGGCTGCAGTTTTACGTACAATATCTAAAATATGTGCGCAAATGTAAATGTATCCATCATATTTCCAAAGTAAAAAAAAAACATCTTCCCCAACGTCCACCACTGGACTTTCAATACCTCAGGTCATTACTGATATTTTCTGTGACTATCCAAAGGGTTTTTGTAACTGGGTAAACTTGTGTCTTTCCACAGTGGGTGTGTGGTTGTACACTGTTTACTGTGGGCCAGTGGCTGCGTCGTATAGATTTGTGGCAGGTGTGTCGGGGTGTGTCCTCTGCTATAAAAGCACACGGTAACACTGCTCACTGGCCGTTTCTCAGTACGTGTTCTTGTCTGTTCTTCTGTTCTCTGGTTCTCGCGAAACATCATCAGTCGAGGCCCAAGTACTGTTCCGTTTGAAACTTCGCATAAACAAAGAACGCATGGAATACCTGGATGTGGTTCTTGTCAGCTAGCTTAAACCAAGGATGCACTGGTCTGTGACGTGTGTCGACTTGGCTGGCAAAATATTCCAAGATGCACTTCGCAGTACTCTCGAATGCTACGGCGGCTTCAGATAACTCAAGTCGCTTTTCCATCGAGCCTCAAATTGCGCGAATATAACTTGCGCGTTAAAATTTACCTAACGGAAAAATGACAATTTCACAGAAACTTTCATTTTAATAAAGTTGGTTAGCCTAGTATACAGAGAGGGTTGGTGACAGTCACATACACAAGCACAGTTTATAACAAAAAAAAAAGGGAAGAACAACTGCCTGCAAGACCATCATTGCATAAATCTTTGAAATCGTCTACCTCCTTTGTGGTGGTAAACTACAAAGACCAATGCAGACAAGGGAAGAAGAAAAAAAAAAAGAAACTCTCATTTTTTGCTTAAAAAGTTTTTCGCTGGCAAGAGGTGGTTTTTCAGGCATAGCGCAAATGCTTTATTATGCAAAACTGCAATGGAAAGAACTTTTTTCACAACTGGACTCAGGTGAATTAAAAAAACGGATGTTGACGAACGTTACAACAAGCGAAGAAGAAGAGTTTCAAAAGAAACATGACAGGATATGTGTGGACGCACCAGGAAACAGAATCATTTTTTAATTTAGTACAGGATAGAGGGGAAATGTATGATAATAATAATGAATAGTTCTGTAAATCAACACGATATTTACGTTTGTCGCCTTGTTTATGAAATGACTTCTCGTGTCATCTCGCGATAATAAATAAACAAATCATCGCATTTGTGAGTTAATGGAAAAGCCGACATTCCACACTTCTTTTTTTTTTCGACATTTAGTAAATATCGGTAAAGTTTTGCGCATATATATCCAATGGAAAAGCGACTTCAGAAATGTTTTTTGACGAGAAGACCGTGACGAGACGATGTGATATAATGTTAGAACACGATCGAGAGGCAGAATAGTGAGGAATTCATCTTTATTATCATGATATGGGATTCAACAAAATGCAGTTTCGAAAAATATACAAAATGTATAAATGACATGTAAATACTAGTACAAATCAAACCGAGTGACGTTGTGGTGATTTGAGGGAAATATGTTAAGGAGCCGATGATGGAAATACAGCAGAGGCAGGGAGGAACGTTCACAAGTACACAGCCGTTCCAATTATAGACTGACTTGAGTTCTTAGGAAGCACGTTCTCTGAGACCGTTCTTAAACAGACTGTACTCTGCGTTCTTGGTATTGACAAACGGCCACTGTCTCACTGGGTTCTATGCACTGCCCCACAACTTCCTGAACTTCAGGTGGCTCCTTTATTTCCTGTCTTTCATTAACGTATTACAAATTATTACATGCAATAAAATCGACAATTCATTTGCAAGATACATTTTGTAACAGGACACCCCAGAAGCAGCCCTCAGCTTATTAATGGGGCCCCTTTAACATGTGATAAAAACACAATTTACATTATAATCTTTAATAAATGAAGATGTTCTGAATAACTACAAACACATCTGAAATATTGCTTATCTATCTTATTATTATTGGACACACTGATTAATCCAGTTGTGTCTAATTAATCGGTAGCCGCAACAAGAAGTAGAAGACACACCTGGATCAATCAGTGTGTCCAATAATGAAAGAAGAAAGGAAATAAAGGCGTCGCCTGAAGTTCAGGATGTAGCGGGGCTGTGCATGGAGCCCATTGTCTTTCGCGGTGCTTTTCAGTTACACGTGTTGAAGCTTCAGAAATCATTTTAGAACATGTACCCTCTCTCTTGTCTTCTGTGGCTGGGATCAGTGTTGCTGCTGTCTTAATACCGGCTGGCTGCTGAATGCAAAGTTCCTGCCAGGGTACACGAGGCCATGAACCAACCGACGAGAAGCACCCAGAAGAGGCGAGCACGTCGGCCAAACTGCAGCACAGACCACAGGCTTGGAAGCATTAGTTTTATCCCTCCCCCACAAATACACCCCCTACAATGGGCAAACAGCTCTGACCCAAAACTGACATTTATCCCCGTTCTAACCCACTGGCTTAAGAGAGTTTCAGGCCCATTTCTGATGGAAATTTTAACCTCTGTACTTTGGCGACAGAAGCATGGTGGCGTACTGGTTAGCACTTCTAAGACCATGACACATTCTCAGTGTTTCCGCGTTGAGTTTATCAATTTTTCCCGACATATAAAAACTGGTATGTACAGGTTAATTCCCCGACCACGGTGCCGACGAAGATCTTGAGTTGGTCCCTGAGTTCAATTAACGGCAGCTTAGTGCTCCTAATGTGTGCTAATGCTAATGCTAGGTACTGTGTGTGTATTAGAATGGGTAAAATTCAGAATCCAATTTTACACAAGTGGTAATAAAGCGAGTTAACTTGAATCTAATACACATCTGGTTGTCTGACCTAAAGATTCAGGGTTGGATTTGACCAGAGCAGGGTGTACATGCTCTTTACCCTCACCCTAAAGTGTGTCAGTAGTCGCTTTTCCACTGGACTTACTGTCTGCGCAAAACTTTACCAATATTTACTAAATGTCAAAAAAACAAGTGCATAATGTCTGTTTTTCTATTCAATCATAAATGCGATGATTTGTTTATTTATTATCGCGAGATGACACTAGAAATCATTCCATCAACATGGTGACAAACGTAAACATCGTGTTGATTTACAGATATATTCATTATTATTATATATTACCCCTCTATCCCGTTGGAAATTAAAAAACGATTTGGTTTCCTGGTGTGTCCGCACACGCCGCCCCATGTTGCTTTTGAAACTCTTCTTCGCTTGTTGAAACGTCCATCAACATCCATTTTTTTATTCATGTGACTCTAGTTGTGGAAAAAGGTCTTTCCATTGCAGTTTTGCGCGATGTGCCATTTGCGCTACGCCCGAAAAACCACCTCTTGCGGCGAAAAACCTTAGAATTTAATAACAAGAGTTTCTGCAAAATGTTTGTTCTTCCATTACGTACATTTTTATGCATAAGTAATATTTGCGCAGCTTGAAGGTCAATGGAAAAGCAACTAGTGCGTCTTTTGTGGTCCTGTGCGTCGGCAGTGGTGCGCATCATCAGTCTAGAAATGGAATGTTCAAACATCAACAAATGCACACATAGTATAAACACTCAAGCACGTATAAACATATTATACCTTTAATGCTCATTATGTAAACATTCTTCTTTGTCTGTCGGCATGGATCACATGAAACTTTCGTACCAATTTTCATGAAACTTCTCGGAAAAGGTAGGACACGGCCATGACCATAATGACCTTAATGTCATTTTTTAAAAATATTTTTGACATATATTAATGATGCCTTTAGATATATTTATGCTTTAAACATTGTTCTTTAAAGCAGTAAATGCTTCCCATGCCTAAAATGATTAAAAGGCATCATGTAATGAGCTTTTATTTTTATACATACATAGAAAATCAGACGCCATTGCACTTATGAGGTTGCAGACTCAACATTATCTCTCACTTAACGCAGCAGGTGATGTTGTTCCCTTAACAGTATATAACAGCCCGGTGATAACCTTCCAGGGCTGTTCGTGTGTTTCCTATATATAAAATGTGCTTTTTTTTTTTTTTTTTAGGTCTGCCACAGAGAACCCACACATCCCCATGAATATATTCCATTTGATATTCTCTAGGCTGCTTGATCTTGATCCTCTGCCTGTTTTCCTGTGCTATGAATATATTACAAGGACACAAAAGAAAATAATTTTATTTGGGGAAAACAGTGCATGATGGCAAGGGAGGAGAGGATAAGAATGGCTGACGAAGGCCATAATATTATCAAATGGTTCTTTTCATAAATAGTTTTAGAGGGAAAAAAAATGAAAATAGGACACCATTTTATCACTTTGTCCCAAAGCTGGCAGCTGTGATAGTGGTTACCAGTAGTTATCAAGCCACTGGCAATGAATATATACTGTTCACAACATTCCAGTGTTTTTTTTTTTTTCCCACTGCTGCTATGTCATGCCAGCTCCGTACGCAAGATGATATTGTCTTTGATCGCATGTCCACAAGGAGGTGTACGAGGTATTTGTGTAAACATTTTATTTAAGCACCCACATGCCAATTCAGAGACATCTCGCACACAGAAATACGTTATGTAAAACAGAGTTTCCCATACCCCTGCCCACAGCTGCACCATAATCCTATCAAAGTGACTGTGACAGAGGCTGTTTCCACGGTGATTGAGGCCATATGAGCACTGAAGCTGTGTACAGTGGCTTAGAGAGGAAGTACTGAGTCTGAACTTGTCAGATGAAGGACAAAACATAAGCGATGTAGAAGCAGAATTTAATTGGTCTGAGTTTTAAAATCAGTCCTGATCTATTTTTTTTTTGTATTTCCCAAAGAAAAAAATGAATGGAAATTTGTATCATTATTATTTATTTATTTTTTATTATCTTTATTTTATTTTATTATCATTTTTATTTATTTATTTTTATTTTTTTTATAGATTTTGCTGTACTGATCTATGAGACTTGATAAAATTAGAAGAAAAATGCAAGACGAAAGGAAAAACTCAGATATCCAGATCTGATGTTGATGCTGATGTTGTGGCAGGGTAGAAATAAAATGTGCAAATGGATGACAAAGAAAAAACTGTAAGACATTTGTTTACCATGTGTCCAAAACATCCTCAGTCAGCCTTAGGGTTGATTCTGAATTCTACTGGAGAACCAAAAGACTCAAAGTTGACTCAATATCTTCCATGAGTGTTCTGGTTGGAGATCTGCTGACTATGGTCAGTGTTTGATTCACATCATTTTCACACCAGGTAGTGAGGCTTAACGTTTACTTTTTATTTTTATTTTATCGGTTTATTTGACAGGGACAGTGCACATTAATCAACATTGCTACAAATATACCAGAATCAGCCAAAAGGCTATTTTTCATCTGTTGTCCCTGGACAGATTGTACTGCGTCACCCAAAAAACAACAGTAACATGATTATGATGATCATTTATAAGCAGACATTAGCAATGATAATTAAAAAAAAGATACTGATCTTAATTAAAACATTATTTAAACCCCAATGCCTCATTGTTTACTCTTTATATGTGCTATTTAAAACACTCAACATAAATACAATATATACATGCAGGAGAAAAAAAAACCAAAAAAAAAACATGCAACTATTAGACAAATGAAGAGAACAACATCAGCTCAGAACAAA
Organism: Apogon hyalosoma; assembly: GCA_037367295.1. NCBI lineage: Eukaryota > Metazoa > Chordata > Actinopteri > Kurtiformes > Apogonidae > Apogon > Apogon hyalosoma. The sequence continues at coordinate 5,008,439 of JAPQRP010000015.1, forward strand.
AACTGCAAAAAATTATTTCTAAGAAAGAGGAAAAAAGCCTTATTTTTAGAACATGTGTTTTATTTTTCGTCTAAATACAAAAAGGCTTGCCAATAAATGTTTACATAAGAAAAATATTCTTATTTTTAAAAAAAGAAAAAAAAAAATCGAACTTTTTCTCAATAAGAAATTCCAGCTAATATCAAGCAATATCAAGTAATTTCACTAGTTACAAGGTATGGCAATATTTTTGCAAATTGTCTCAGCAAAGGATCAAGATTGTTTTCCTTATTTTAACACAGAAACCATTTGCACAACGTTCCAATTTAAGAATCTTAAGAAATGATAGCAACTAACTTTTTTTTTAACCATTTATTGTTATTTACAGGCTTAAAACATGGCAAAAATGAATGAATGTTAATCAAATGAATCGATTTGCAACAGATGAACGAACAGAAAGAATTGAGTTCGTAAAAAGAATCGAACTTCCCATCGCTACTGAATATGAGCTACATGGTCTTACTTTGAGTTAAAAGTTTGCCTAGTTTAAAGAATGCTAGTGGCAAGAATGTTTGGCTAATTTCGAGAATTCTTACCAAGAAAAAAATGCTTAAATACATGATTTTAACCTGATTTTAGGGATTATTTTTCTTGTTTCAAGTGGGACATTTTTTACAGTGAAAGAATCTGAGAGTAAATATAGTGCAATGGAGTTTCAGTGCTGACAGAGTGGATTAATGAACCTGTAGATGGAGATGAGACCACTCCCATCAGGTTATTTTTTTTTGTAATATGTCCACATTTGTCCATCTATGATGTGACATCTCAGCAACAAGTTTGGCACAAATGTTCAGAGTTATGTAGTCATAGCTCAAGGTCACAGTGACATCACGAAAACTCACTGAACCAATTTTGGCCGAAATTAACCCATAAAGACCCAAGTGCTACGTTTGTGGCAGTTCCCAAACGAATTTTTCTGATTAAATCTTTAAATGATTTATCACCATTTATTATTTATTATCCTCTGTATTTTGCTGTTTTTTTGGGTTTTTTTTTTTTGTGAAAATCACGCAATTTTCTGTACTTCATTTACTGATCACGTAGACAAAACTTCAGATTAAAATTGAGGGTTATTATATCAAAAACAGAGAAAACGGAAGAAAAAAAAGGCTTTTTCAGCAAAGATATCAATAACTGAATGTAAAACAAGTGTGTCCATCCACTGTCATTGATCCAACTCCATGGGTTTTACTGCTGAATCAATGTTGTAGAGGATGACGGTGTTTCCACGGTAACTACGGAGCTACTGAAAGGCCAAATGGGTCATATCTGATGACCATGAAAAGCTGGCAAACTGCATTTTACTTAAATTATTTACATGTATTGATAGGTTTAGTGATTCAGAAGATATTAAACATCTTAGATCGGTAGATGGTTGGGGTCACCAGTGGCTTTTTGGGTCTTTATGGGTTCCAAACTATATTGTATGATGCCAGAGTGGATGCAATTAATTGCAGTTGACTTACAGTTTATGCTCTTTAAATTGTCACTAATAGCCGCTATGAAAAGTTTTCACCCCCCTGAATTCAAGATCACCTTGAAGAAGGTTTTTTGGTACTTTCTTGCCTTCAGACTAGATCCTGTGTTTGGCAGACACCAAACACTGCATGTTACCACAAACACACCATTCCCACCGTGAAGCTGGTGGCAGCATCAGGCTGTGGGGATGCATCTTGGCAGAAGACCCTGGAAGGCTTTTACAGGTAGAAAAAAAATATAATGAAATCCAGGAGAAAAGTCTGATTTGGTCTGAAAGAGGACTACAACTTGGGAGAACAATTATGTGAGGAGTAGAGGGAAAGCTACGTGAAAATGGTGAAATACGACAAGGTGAACGTTCTAATGCTGCACATGAAGTGGATGCAGTCATCTGTCATATACAATGTATTCTTAATGAATCAACATTAACCCATAAAGTCCCAGCGCTACTTTCGTGGCAGTTCCCACATGAATGTTTCTCTATTTCCACCTTTCTTAACTGATTTATCACCAGTTTTTTTTTTTAATAATATTATCTTCTGTATTTTCAATCAAATCCATCAAATTTTATTTATATACCACCAAATCATAACAAGTTATCCCATGACACTTTACATATAGAGCCGGTCGAAACCACGCTCTCAAACCAACTTACAGACACCCGACAGAATCCTCCATCCTCCAACAATCCTGCATTTTTTGATGTAAATCATATATTTTCTTTCCCACATTTAATTCACAGATCATGACAATGTTCAGAGTGCATTCACAGTTCATTCATTCATTCATTTTCTGAACCCGCTTTATCCTCACTAGGGTCACGGGGGTCACTGGAGCCTATCCCAGATGTGCGAAGGCGGGGTTCACCCTGGACATGTCGCCGGTTCGTCGCAGGGCTGAAAAATTCAAAGTTAATTACATCAAAACTGAGAAAAATGGAGAAAAAGTCACTCTTTCAGCAAAGATATTGCTAAGTCAATGTAAAACCAAGTGTGTCCATCCACTGTTATTGATCCAACTCCATGCGCTTTACTGCTGAATCAATGTTGTAGAAGATGACGGTGTTTCTACGTTCACTACGGAGCATGTGAACGTCCCAGTGGGTCATATCTGATGACAATGAAAAGAGGACAAACTGCATTTTACCTCAATTATTTACATGTGTTGATAGGATTAGTGATTCAGAGGATATTAAACATTTTAGATCAGTAGATGGTTTGTGTTTGGGTCTTTGCTTTCACTGAACTTCTAACCAAAAAAAGCCAAACTATACTGACCAAGATCCCATTTTTAAAAGCAATAAAATCAGAAAACATCTAAGTGGGTGAATACTTTCCACAGGCAGTGTAGTAATGATATTAGATAGGCTGACACTGGGAAATCCTTTTCACTGTTTTACATAAGTATTTTGATAAGATCCTAATCATACGAACTTCCAAGTGGGTCATGAAAAGTTCCCATGTGGGTGTACGGAAAAGCAATAAAGCAACTTCCACTCTCTCGGGCGTAATCTGCTGAGAAAATAAACTGGTATGTCTTGGAATAATTTGACTTTTCTTCACCGACAGACAGCAGCTGAAGAACAGCCACGAAATATCATATATTTCTTGCATTACAACACAGGAGATGTATATCTGGTTAGAAAAACAACAACAGGAAACAAGAAACATCTTTAGGAAATATCCTCTCGGAATTATAGAGATAAATGCGTCTCATCGCCACCCTTTGACGTTTCATTTTCTGTTTGCTAGCTCGCTTTATGAATGTTTCTTTGGGCTATCTCTCCTCCAGTGTCTTCATATTAACATGTGAACCACGAGATGCATATTCAGGTTCGTCATTATGATTTGCCAATAAAGTGGTCACCGTGGTAACGACTCCTCAGCAGCCAGTGGCTATTCATCTTGCTGAGAACACTGTTTAATTTAACCCCTCGTTTAGTAGATGGCTTCCCGAGCGCAATCCATCACTGTTACAGTATAGATGACACTGTGACGCGATTTCTCATCCATATCATACATGTGAACTGCTGAGCCATTAAAACACCATGATAGGAGATATCACAGCCAAAGGGGGAGAGGGGGGGATGGAGTCTGAAAGGCGGAGAGGAAAAGCACTGTTTGCTTTATCTCTTAAAAGACTCATTTTCAGGCAGTGATAAAAAGCTGTTCCGACTTTAGAAATGGGTTCCATCAAATCCTGCAAAGCTGTACTTTATGACAAAAAAATAAAATAATAATCAAAATAACCCAATTTATTTTTTTTTCCCAGACTCTGCCAGTTTTACAAGAACACATGCTGACGTATTGCAAATGCAGAGTGCTTGGTCAGAAATGTACAGTATTACACTTTTGGTCTTAGGTAGGTTCGCTTTACTGACACATCTGTAAAGTGAAGATTTTTTTTTCACCCTTCGAGCAATGTGCAATAAGTCCGACACTTTTATCGCCCCTTACACTCTCAACTCTTTATATCTGTCATCAAAAGTTCCCCTGTCACATCTCCGCTAATGCAAACAGCAGGGAAAAAGGCTTTTACCACTACCGCTGCCACAGAGCCACATCACGTACTCCTAATTTTAGCGTCGCCACGTCTGTTGTCATTGAAGTTAAAAGCAGACTTTTTGGGAGTTAAGATCCTGTCCATTTAGCTTTCTGAGTTTCCTGAGCAAACACTATTTATTTGCTGTATGTTTTACCTTTCTTTGATGTTTCTTGACTGATGAGGGTTGAATACAAATAGCAGCGATGGGTTTCTCACTGAGCCTGTTTACATGCACACCGAGGCCCCATCGCAATTCACCCCTTATCCCTCCCCCTTACCCTTACCCCTACCCTTAACCCTTGTGCACACACACAGAGGCCACTTGGCTTTTAGAATATAAATGGTTTTGTTTGTTTCCCTGACGCTACACTTCATCTCAATGTTGAAACATAACTGTAGCGTCTGGAATAATATATAAAAAGTACTGAATGTGCATGCATATTTTTAAGTACAAACTAAATCCACAATGTAAACATGCTTCTCTGCCAATAGTTGTTTTTCTCTCCTTCTCTTTTAACCATATGCTGTTTGATACCTTGTTATTCACATGAGAGGTGTTACAAAGAAAACCTGAAGCTAAAAGAAGCCAAATTCTCTCTCTTCCTTAGATTTCCCACCTACAGTACGTTTCATACAACACATGCACATACCTCCACAGCACATAATACACACCCACAATCCAGTTATTCCTTTGAACAAAACAGGACTTCCTCCACACTGACGTGACTGTCAGCGATAGGAGACGATGAAATGTGTTTGTTGAGTATTTGTTTTCATACAGAAGCAACATCTGAAACCCCGCATCTCCATAAGCAGAACTCATCATAAAATGCAGCCGTAACAGTTCTCCGCATTTATAAGCTAGAGAAATGAATGACCAGGGCTGTTCTGCACCACAAAAGTCCACATAAATTAGTACATTTCATGGCTTATCATCCCTCAATAACAAGCAGCAACCCAAATTGATAAAAGTTAAACTTCTCAAATGGACCCAAACATCCACCAGTGGCCAAAACCATCTACTGATCTAAACCTGTCCTATCAATACATGTAAATAATTGGTGTAAAATACAGTTTGTCATCTTTTAATGGTCATCAGATATGACCTATTTGGACGTTCAGAGGCTCCATAGTTACTGTGGAAACACCGTCATCTTCTGCAAAATTGATTCACCAGTAAAAGCAATGGAGTTTGAAAAATAACAGTGGTCCTAGACTCTTGTTTTATGTTAAGTTAATGATATATTTTAATGACAAAGTCATTTTTTCTTCTGTTTTTTTTTCTTCTGTTTTTTTTTAATATAATAACCCTCAAGTTTAATCTGAGCTTTTATGAACAGCTATATAATCAGTGCATTAAATATTGGAAAACACCTGATTTCCTCTGGAAAATTGCAAAATACAGAGGATTATTTCATAATAAATGCTGACAAGTCACTTACAAAATATTAAAGAAAAACAAATCTTTTGGGAACTACCACAAAAGTAACACTGGGTTTTTATGGGTTAATAAAAACATGACGTGTTTTGAACCTGAGATAATACAGAATATCACAGTATAAAAACACAGAAGACAATAATGATAAACCAAACTGACCAGCAGGTGGTGATGCTAAATGTGGAAATACTCCCTTTAACACTAAATTAGGTACATTTTAACCAAAACTAAAAAGTCTACTCAGTTAAAACCCATTAAGACCCAGTGTTATGTTAGTGGCAGTTCTAAAAGTTTAAAAAAAAAAAAAAAATCCTCTATATTGGACTTTTCTTAAGCTATTTATCATTTATTATAATATTATACTCTGTATTTTGAATGTTTCCAGTGTAAATCATGTATTTTCCTATATTTAAATCACTGATCTTGTAAATGTTTGTAAAAGCAAAGATAAAAATTGAGGATTATTACATCAAAAACAGAGAAAACTGATGAAACAGTGACATTTTTTGCAAATCTAACCTTAACTGAACATAAACCAAGTGTCTCCATCCACTGTCCTTGATCCAACGCCATGGGTTTTACTGGTGAATCAATGTTGTAGAAGATGACGGTGTTTCCACGTTCACTACTGAGCCTCTGAACGTCCAAATGGGTCATATCTGATGACCATGAAAAGATGAAGAACTGCATTTTACACCAATTATTTACATGGATTGATAGGATTAATGGATCCCGAGGTATTAAACAGTTTACATCAGTAGATGGTTTTGGTCGACAGTGGATATTTGGGTCTTTATGGGTTAAAAATTAAAGCGCATTGAGTCACTTATTCAAGCATTTATCATAAAGCTGACGTAACTATCAGAACATTTCCATAACAGTCATTTTTAAGTCACTCTGTGTTTAAATTAATGCAATTAATAAAGTGCAATTAATGTTTCTTACCATTATTTTTTGCATGGACAAAGGTCTGAGACCCACTGAAAACCAGCTGATAATCACTGTTTCAAAGTACAAGTGTTGCATTTCACCAAATTAAAACTGAACCATGAATGATCACTAATAATAGTCAGTGTCGAGGTCAGCACAAAGATATAAAAGCCAGTCCTCAATAACAGACCAAGTAAATGATAATATGGATAAACACTAGCATGTATAAAGCAATGAGCTTCTAGTGAGCACAATGTCCACTTCCACATATTTATTTTAACATATTCAACAGTATAATCCAACTGTTTTCCTGCTTTATTGTTCTGGATCATTCCCCTGGAGCTTTATTTTCCAAACTCAGCCACTGCAGGTGTGTGTCTTCCTTTTTCTGGGAAACGGTCATCGGCGGAAAATTACAAATGCATGAGGACAACAAAAGCACCGTTAAGGTTAAATCCTGTAAAACACAAGAGAGCTTATATTCTAAAAGATAGAAAGTGTTGCGTTTGTAGAAGAGTGTATGGTATTGTTTTTAAGAGTGCAGACATGAGCAGCTCAAAACAAGAACAGAGAAAAGCAAAGAACCTGCCATACAAACCTTCAAATAAAGACCTGGTACCTTCAGCTGCTGAGAGAAATAAAATCCTAGTTGGGAGAAATCTGGTATATCTAAATACATACAAGTTTAATATCTGAACTAGAAATGTGTGTGCTGAACGAAAAAGACTGTGCATTTCATAAAAACCCTCCAAGATATAGTTACTGTATGCAAGCTAATTATACAATGACAGTTACATCTATTGTGAAGAAAAAAGGTCAGACATTAAGACAGAATGTTCATGCACAAGGTCACTTATGTGCTGTCTTTGTGTTTTAGCCTAAAGCAAAAAGCTTTTTCATTACAATAATTTAGTGTAACACATATAGAATTACAGCAAAGTAATTATGTTCGACCTATCTTAAAGGAGTGATATTCAGCTTTTTTAAATGGAATTATGCATTTTATAATGCTTCCCTGTGGTCTACATGAACTGTAAATGCTCTGCTTGGGTCTGAATTCTTCATTCATTCAACTCCACAGGTCCATC
>JAPQRP010000015.1:5027428-5050107 GCA_037367295.1 Apogon hyalosoma
TAGTTACCGTGGAAACACCGTCATCTTCTACAACATTGATTCGCCAGTAAAACCCATGGAGTTGGATCAATGACAGTAGACGGACACACTTAATTGATTTATTGTACTGGAAATGGTCACTTTTTCTTCAGTTTTCTCTGTTTCTGATATAAAAACCCTCAATTTATAAGATCAGTAAATTCAATATAGAAAAATTCCTGATTTTCTCTTAAAAATGCAAAATACAGAGCATAATATTCGCATAAATGGTGAGAAATCACTGAAGAGATTAGAAATAGAGAGAAGTTTATTTGGGAAATGTCACAAAAGTAGCACTGGGTCTTTACGGGTTAAAAGCTACAAATCTTTATGTTGCTTTCATGCTCCGAGGATTACATTTTTCTCTATTTAGTCATTCCATCGGTACCAGAATACAAGGGTCACCTAAAACAGTCACATTCTGCAGTTTTGGAAGATACTGATGCACGTAACTGAAGTCAAAATACTGATAAACAAGTGGTACCAGGTACAACAAACCCCGCCCCTCGCACGTATTGGAGCTTATTTTGGCATCGATCCAGCTGATGTCATCATGTCTATGCGTGTGCTGATGTCAGCATTTCAATTGCCTCTATATATGTGGCAAGTTTGAAGTAAACTGAAACAAAATTGATGTTTGAAATTTCACCCATTATACGTAAATGGGAGAATTACTATGATTATTTTTTAAATTCATAACAAATTCAAACTTTAACCTACTTTTCCCAAAATATAACCACATTTATTCTGGGTCACTGGCAATCTATAAACCCAATTTGGTATGAATTCAACAAATAGTTTTGCTGCTACAAGATGTGAAATTTTGCCTATTATAAGTAAATGGGAAAAACAAATAAAATATTTTAAAAATTCATTACAAAATTGAAACTTTGACCTACTTTTCCCAAAATATAATGACATCTATTCTGGGTCACTGGCAATTGATAAACACAATTTGGTATGAATTCAACCAATAGTTTTGCTGCTACAATGTTAACAAACAAACTGAACCACAAACAGTATCCCTTGCGTCCCCTGCGGGGGGCGGGGTAATAAATGAAAATTCTTGGCCATCAGGGGTGTTTTCAATTTCTAAATCACTGTCTGGGACTGGGTTCACATTTAGCACACTGTGTACCAAACATATTTTTATTTTAGACATATTTAATTATTTTCTGTGCACAGGCACCCGCTGTGGAGTCCCTGCTGCATCTCTGTAGTCGCTCTGTCACTCCGAGCTGAAAAACCGAACACACCTTGACTTCATGAATCTGTCAGCTTATTTTCCACCGTGCGCGGTGTCAAATAACGTGAGGGATGCGAGGTATTTTTACTCTTAAATCTCAGCTTTCGTATCTAACATAAGGCTGGATGAATTCAGGTGTTAACACTGAAGGGTATTCAACCGAGTACGGTCGATATTGGAATGAGTTTGTACCGGACAATGGGCCGAAAGAGAAAAAAAAAGAGCCTTCGATGATATTTTGCAAAAAAAAACACATAAAAACAAAAAATTTCTCCGTCGCATCTGGCTCTATTCAGCTCGAGCTCATCTGATCCTCTTCACTGAAGCATCTGCAAAGCTGTTATTGCATAAAGTTTGTATAGCCAGAAAAGGCGTCTTTAATAACATTAGGATGCTATCAGGGAAAAAAAGAGCTGCCTCCAAAATGAGATTATCCCCACCGAACATTATTATGCATAAGTCTATTATCTGGTTACAGCAACAAAGAAAGCAGCTCCCCACATTAACATTCACAATATACTGTAAGAGTGAGGAGTGCAGACATAAATCTGTGAGGACCTGCATACCAAAAGGTTAGCAAATCAAGATAATCTCCACCGTGTTGATACGGAGGCTTTGGAGAAAGAGGATTCCCTTATGAAAGTCTCCCACCTATTAGGACACGTGGAATATTGCTTCTTCACAGTGGGAAACTTTCCCAAAGTTACTGTTTACTACCCATAAGCTTTTGAGTAGTAGTTTGGTCGGAATAGTTATTTGAGGTTAGCGTTCCCAGAGATTCAGGTCAATGTAGAGGATGTTCTGGATTCATGTGAATATTAAGATTGTTTGTCAGTATGTGGAAAAAATTATTAGACCACCCCTTGTTTTCTTCAATTTCTTGTTCATTTTAATACCTGGTACAAGTAAAAGTACATTTGTTTGGACAAATACAATGATACTAACAAATATATTTCATAAGAGTTTAAGTTCTGAGCTAATATCTATCCATTTTCTATGTTTTTTTGATAATAACCAAAATCACTTCAGTTCTTACATCAATAACTATTGGCATTGTACTGACAAAAACAATGCTTTTATTCATTCCATGTTTTCTTTTCTGTCTGTTTTTGTCACATGATACACACAGGAGTTAGCACTTTATTGCATAACCATTGTTTTTGATGACTCTTGATGGTCGAATATTTTTTTCTGCAACTCTAGATCACACGCGTAGACATGCACCGCACACTTAAATTGACTTTTTTCATTTAACCCATCACTAGAACATGCAGGAACACACCGCACACTGGATGCGGGTACTCATGCAAATACTCTTTTTTATTACTTTTGTGAAAAAAAAGAAAAAAAAAGTTATTGTCATGTAGAAAATCAAGGTTAACGAAGTTACCGTATTTGCTTCCGTACCTCTAAGTGTCCAAAAAAATAAAAAAATACAAGAAGTATATATACAAAAATACAAGAAAAACACATGTAAGGTGAAAAGAAAATGTATTTCCGAACATTAGAGCAATGTACGCGCTGATACAGACACCTGTCAACATACACATTATCACACCATTACTCACATTACTAAAATAATTTCATGGCCCCTTACAAAATACTTACTCTCACTGTTCATGAGATTGCTGCCTCACTGTCCTCACTCTAACTGTTCCTGTCACTGTCTTGTAATGCATGAGGAAATTACTAAAAATACTCACTTGCCTGATAAAGGGTTAAGTGCCATCTGGGAAAGCTATGTAAATCAAATGTGCAATGTAAGCCGTACAAAACACCCATAACCAACTACACCGGAGCACACACAAACAACCATGCTCGCGCACACGTCCACTGTAATACCTCTCCGACGGTTACGAGCCCCCAGTTGTTATGTGCCAAGAGGTCTAGGGCACTGACACAGTGACGAGAAAGATGTAGACAAAACAGAAGTGTGGAGAGCAGGTTGATTTAATAAAAAAAAAAAAAAAGCACCAATTTAATTTACAAAAATGACTGAAAATGATAAATTTTTGGTACATTAAAACAAAAATTTGACAAATTAAAAACTATGCTAACTGAACTAACGCCTGACTTTTTTTAAGAGATTTGTTGTTGAAATGTGACGTTCGAAGATTGGTCGGTGTTGAGCTCCTTCAGCTTCAGTCTCTTTATAAAACTGAAAATGATGGTGTTATTGTCAGTTAGTTTAATGATTTTACAGTCAGGTGCATAAGTGTTTGAACAGTGACGCTTATTTTTGCAACGTTAAGTCTATAAATCGTCACAGCGCAGTGTACAAATGAAGCTATTAGGATGTGATTAAAACGACTTTGATCCATTAATCATTTTAGGAACCATTTTACACAAGCTCCTTCCATTTTCGGAGCCTCGAAAGTAATTCTACAAACTAGGACTGATATAAATATGAGGACTGTTTTTAACACTTGGTTGAAAATCCTTTGCAGCCAACGACTGCGTGAAGTCTGGAACCCATGGACGGCACCAAATGCTGAATTTCCTCCCTAGAGATGTTTTGCCAGGCCTGCACAACAGTTGCCTACAGTTGCAGCTTGTTTGTTGGTCTGTCTGCCTCCAGCTTAGACCAGAGGTGTCAAACTCGTTTTAGTTCAGGTTCCACATTCAGTCCAATGCGATCTAAAGCCGGCTGGACTTGTAAAATAATAACACGATGACCTAAAAATAATTATACCTTATTTTTTCTTTTAGTGTGAAAAAAGTAAAATTACATAATGAAAATATGAATAAACTGAACAACCATATACAACCTGAAACTTCTTAAGAAAAATAAATGCAATTTACTATTATAACAATATAACTCCAAAGTTTTTTCTTTGTTTACGTGCAAAAAAAGTAGAAATTTCAACAATTTTACGCCTCATTTACACACGTACATTACAACTTACAGATCACTGTGGATCTACAAATACAAAAAAAAACATTTAGTGACAGGTAGAATATAATAAAAATGTCACTTATTTTTCTTAAAGGAGTGATATTTTGCTTTTTTAAAATAGAATTATGCTTTTTAAAACATTTCCCTGTTGTCTACATAACTATAAAGGCTATGTTGGGTCTGAATTCTTCATTAATTCAATTCCACAGGTCCATCTTCAACCCTATTTCTGAGTATTGACAACAGAAAGGTTGTTTTGAGCGCTGGCCCTTTAAACGCACATGACCCCACCCCCTCCAGGTTGTTGACTGTGGTGTTCCATCTTGTTCAACCAACAACTGAACATTTTAGGTAATTGGCTCGAAGATTGGACATATTTTCAGTTTTTACTTAAACCGCTGCTGCTGACAAACAATTATGTCGCATTTGGAGAAATGTTCGTCGGAAGTCTTGACCTTAGTCGCGACGTAACTAGTTATAGACACAACGAATTAAGTGGGGTTGTAGAAATCCACTTCATTTTTGCCAAAATGAAAAGAAAGATAGCTTTGCAGCACCTGGGGGGTTCAAATTCAAACCGTATGAACTATTCGGGTCCAAATACACAAATAAATAAACCAAAGACTAATAAAAGTGGGTTTAGCTAAACATGAGCCCTTTAAACAATTTCAGGGTCTTCATGGTTTTAGAATGTTCACCATTTTTTGTGAGAGGATAGTTTGTACATGTAAACAATTCAATCATGTAATTTAACTTTTTTTTTTACACTAAAACAAAGAGAAAAATTTGTAGTTGTTATTATTTAGAGGTTATTGTGCTATTATCTTACTGGTCCATCATATTGATCTGTATTTGACCCCTTGGTTGTTGATGTCAGTCTGATTTTTGCATTTCACAAACTCATCCCATGCTCCGGATCAGATCCTTTATGGGGGCCAGTTTTGGGCCACGGGCCGTATGTTTGACACCCCTGGCATAGACACAAAATACTAAATAGTTCTGAATCTGACTGTATATCATGTCGATACATCAGTGAAATAAATGTTTGTCTGTTATACAGTGAATGAGGGTAAACAGGAGTGGAGCGGTGGTGCAGTGGTTAGCGCTGTTGCCTCACAGCAAGAAGTTCCTGGGTTTGATCCCAGTTCCTGTCGGCATGCGCCTTTGTGTGTGGTTTGTATGTTCTCCTCATGTCTGCGTGGGTTCTCCAGCTTCCTCCCACTGTCCAAAGACATGCTCTTAATAGTTTAACTGGTCGTTTTTAAAGCACATGTAGGTGTGTATCTGAAATTGAATGGTTGTTCGTCTGTATATTACAGCCCTTTGAATGAACTGGCAGCACATCTAGGGTGTACTCCGCCTTCACCCGTTGGTAGCTGGGATAAGCTCCAGCATCCCTACAACCCTCTGGAGGATTAAGCAGTTCAGAGAATGAATGAATGAGGGTGAATAGGTTTATACTCTTTGTTGCATAAATTTGGCGTAAGGCAAAATGGCCATGTGTTATTAGAATTTTTCATTGTTTTTTAGCAGGAATTTGGAGAAATGTTGTCAGAAATAATCAATACATCAGCTATAGAGCGCACTCAGACTTGTAATTCATGTATCTATTCTTTCTTTCCCCTGATTACATCATATAACTATTCTGGGGCGCCGCTAGCAATTGTCGGCCCCATGAAAGCTAAACGATGTGGGCCCTTTATGCAATTCAGTAACTTATCGATTTGTTGGAGTGGGGGTGGGGTGGGAGTATGTTCGTTGGGTAGGGGCAGCAGTTATATACATGGGGGCATGGGGGTGCAGTCCATAGCTAACATGAGTAACGCTGGCGTGAAACGAAAGTGGAACTTAACATGCTTTCAACGTCTGACTCCCGACTTCTATGCCTCTATTATATTATTACACAACTTCTAACCTGTATCCACTGGACCCCCTCTACTGTTCTATGGCCACCCCAGAAATGCTGGGCCCCATGAATTTGTCATGTTTAACCCCCCCCCCCTTACTGTGCCCCAGTAATTTTTAAAATTCCAGTAATATCCATGTCATTCTGTCACCAACGTCGATCCCAAAGTCATGTTAAAAACAACTCAACCGACCAAATGATTTTATGATATATTTTTTTAATGCTCATTATAGCATAGATGAAAGGTATTTCAACATTTAATATACACTAAAACCTTTGTGATTTCCTAATTTTCTATTAACGTGATCTGAGGAGCATCTATATTAAGTATAGAAAAATGTGTTTAATGTAATACCACTCAAACTATATTAATGTTTCACATCTTTATTGAACACATCTATAAAATATTCAGTTGTGCTCAAGATATAAATAGTGTAAACACTGTTCATTTGACATTACACAACTGCATAAATCTAAATTTTAATGACATATGGCTGTAGCTCAGTTGGTGGAACGGGTCGTCCAATGACTGAAGGGTTGGCGGTTCAAATCCTGCCTCCAAACGTCCCAGTATTCTGGCAGCGCCTTGCATGGTGGCAGCCATCTACTGGTGTGTGTAAACGGGTAAATGTGAGGCTTTGTAAAGCGCTTTGGGCACCATAAAGAAAGTGTGGAAAAGCGCTATATAAATACCTACCATTATCTTGCAACGAAACCCTACAGCACATTTTGACTTAATTTTACAGAAGCTGCATCTTTACCACTTCTTGGTTCTGGTTGAAGATGGCCTGGAATCCTTCAGATTTCTTCAGGCATTCTTCAGTTGGGCAACAGGGCACTGATGGGGGGGGGTTGCTTAAAAAACAAAACAAAACATCACACTCGGGCTGCAGGACAATATCTATCTCCTTCTGGTTAATTCAGAAGACAATGCAGGACTGAAAGCATATTTTCATTTCTGAATCTGCCATAATTAATGAACATTTATACTGGCATTCACGCCACACAACTGAAATAATGGATGATGAAACATGAATACAAATCCTGGGAGAACATTGTAAGGATGACAGAAATGATTTATAACATACAGTGTATTTGTTTCTTTCACAACTCAATTCTCAACACAGTTACTCAGTGTTGCAGACATGATTGAAGCATCTTTAGTCTTTGGCTTTAGTTTGAAATGCCAAGACCAAGGTTTCTGACTAGTTTTATGTATTTATTTATTTATTTTCAGCTTTCAAGGATGACAGTGAATTGCATATCTTCTATTTTACTGTATGGGAATTAACTTTCCTACAATAATAATAATAATAATAATAATAATAATAATAATAATAATAATACCTTTGTTTCTCAGACTAGAATGAACTAAAATGCATTCTAGTGTCTATGAACAGGCTATTCTTTAATGAAATGCAATGGCCTCATGCCGCACCTGCTGATTTCACAGTAAAATCTGCACACAGAAGAACATCATAAGCTCAGCAATCAATAAGGCTGTAATGGAGGTCCGCATTCAAGGCAGTGAATAGGAATACCAAGCAGTCAAAGCACTGTAAGTCAGCAGTTGTGCCAAATGGAGCATGAACATGAAACACAACAAAAGTGCGGCTCCTCAATGTGGCTTCAAGTTAAATTTCGACAACATTTTAATTCACACATCATTTGGTTAATGTTTCAATTCTGAGTCTTTACCGGCCGCCCTCTGGGGGAGAAATACAAATTAACTCATAAAGACCCGAATGTACACCAGCGTCCAAAAGTATCTACTAATCTAAAATGCTGGCTAACTTTAGTGCCACTTATCCTATCAATTCATGTAAATAATTGGTGTAAAATGCAATTTGTTAGCTTTTCATGGTCATCAGATACGACCCATTTGGACGTTCATTTGGAAACACCGTTACCTTCTACAACATTGATTTACCAATGAAATCCACGTACTTTGTTGATGGAGACACTTGTTTTTACGTTCAATTAAAATTAATAATAATAATAATAATAATAACTTTATTTATATAGCACCTTTAAAAACCGAGTTTACAAGGTGCTTTGACAGACCAAGGAGAAGGGCACAACAGCAGAATAAAAACATAGAAAACAACACAACACAATAAAAGAGATAAGTACAGCGAACACGAAAACATGACTAAATTTGAATGTATTGTAGTAGAGAGGGCAGAAATAACATAATGCGATGGTGTCAGATCAGTGCAAAAATGAAGGAATGGAATAAAACAATGTCATGTTTGTCAAGCTACATGAATAAACCAAAACAGGGTAAAATTAAATATTCAAACATTAAAATTAATTAATAATTAATGCTATATTTTCCTGGAAAAGCCACTTTTTCTCAGGTGTTCTCTGTTTTTCGGTATAACCTTCAAATGTAATCTCAGCATGATGATTAAAGTACAAGATCGGGAAATAAACAGAGGAAAATACCTGATTTTTTTTTTAATGGAAAAATGCAAAATAGAGAGGATAATGTTATGATAAATGGAGAGAGAGAGAAAAAAAAAAGAGAGAAAAAATAGAGAGAAAAATTATAATTTGGGGACTAACGCTAAAGAAGCACTGGGTTTTTACGGGTTAATGTGAAGAAAGAGTTCCCTCTGAGACGATCTATAGGTTAGATTTAACCCTGAAAGTGTGGAGATGGACCAGGAGCTCAGGTGTCCTTATCTGTCAGCGTTGGTCGGTGATGCCTCCACAGTGACAACCGGACTTTCAGGCTGACTGATGGCCCGGTGATAGATTCTGTCAACGGTGATTTAAAAGAGAAAGACGCAACCTTTAAGAGAAAGACTAGATGATATGTGAAACACTCAAGGTGTGTCAATAGGTTGCCAGTCGATGAACTGAAGCGTCCTTGAACGAAACGGTGAAAGATGACAGTGTGCCTCATCGAGAAATCCATCCGACCTGTAAATGGACTTCGCTTTTGTGTTACAATACAATGGCCAAAGTCACAATTGTACTTTGGACACATTCACTTGCGTTTTGCTGTTACCGTGACGATCGTTCACGGACGATTCTGTTATTGCGTCCCTCTTCAGTTGTGGCTTTACTGACTGGTACAAATCCTCCTCCTTGAACATTAACGTAGCAAAAACAAAAGACATCTACCCAGATTGGAACAAAAAATCACGCAGAAACAGTGGATCAGCACAAATGTCGTGATAAAACACTGTGCTTGTTTGCTATGTGTAAAAAAAAAAAAGAAACATTAGCCCGTGTTTTCATGTCACCACTGTTTTCATGAAAACATTTTATTCTTTTTTAACTGTATCTGTCTTTACCCTTTAAAGACACTTTGTATTAAACAGAATTCGCTTGTAGGTTATTGTGAAGGTGCTTTTAGATCTCTGGGGGATCTCGAGGACTTCTATAGGACCAGATCCTTGGAGAAATCCGGATCGATCCTGGCTGATCCGAGCCGTCCCCTGTGGCGTCAGTGAAAGATTTTGTCACTGACATCAGGACGCAGATCCAGGATACAGTCTACCACGATGCAGGAGCAAATCGTCCGTCTTAACTCGTAAAGACCCAAACACCCACTGGAGACCAAAATCGTTTACTGATATAAAAAGTTAAATAACTGTTGATCCACTAATCCTATCAATACATGTAAATAATTGGTGTAAAATACAGTTTGTCATCTTTTCTTGGTCATCAGATATGACCTATTTGGACGTTCAGAGGCTCTGTAGTTACCATGGAAACACTGTCATTTTCTACAACATTGATTCATTGCACAAATCAGTAAAACCTGTGGAGTTTGATCAGTGACAGTGGATGGACACACTTGTTTTTATGTACATTCAATGATGTATTTTACTGAAAAAGTCACTTTTCCCTCCAGTTTCTTTGTTT
The DNA here is from genome assembly GCA_037367295.1 of Apogon hyalosoma. Taxonomy (NCBI): domain Eukaryota; kingdom Metazoa; phylum Chordata; class Actinopteri; order Kurtiformes; family Apogonidae; genus Apogon; species Apogon hyalosoma. The sequence continues at coordinate 5,037,374 of JAPQRP010000015.1, forward strand.
TTGATGTAATAATAACCCTCAACTTTAATTTGAGCTTTCATGGAAATGCAGAAAAATACCTGATTTTCACTTAAGAATGACAAATACTGACCATAGTATCAGAATAAATGGTGATAAATCACTTAAGAAAAGTTAAAAATAGAAAAAGAAAAAAAAATCATTGGGGATCTGCCAAAAAAGTAGCACTGGGTCTTTATGGGTTAAACATTAATGTGATAAAAACAAAATAGACGTGCCTAGATTTTAGCAAAATCACTTGGAAATGATGGATCAGAACAAATATCATGATGCTGTGATCGACAACATACGCTGTTTCATTGCAAATTTTTTCAGTTTAACACTGTTTTATGAGAATGTTTCGTTGAACCTGTTTTTACTTTTTCTATTGAACAGAAATCGTAGGTTATTGTGAAGGTGCTGGTACATATCTGAGTGATCTCCATGACCTCTACAGGACCAGATCCTTGGGTAAATTCTGATGGATCCTGGCTGATCCGAGCCATTCCCTAGGGTGTCCATTTGTGTCAATAGTCACTTTTCCATTGACCCTCAAATTGCACAAATAGAACTTGCGCATAAAAATTTACCTAATGGAAAAATGTCGAGATCGCCAAAACTCTCATTTTTCGAATAAAAGTTTTGCGATGGCAAGAGGTGGTTTCTGGGGCGTAGCACAAATTGTATATTACGCAAAACTGTAATGGAAAGACTTTTTTTGCAGCTAGAGTCAAGTAATTAAAAAAAAAAACAGATGTTGACGGACGTTACAACAAGCAAAGAAGAAGAGTTTTAAAAGAAAGATGAGAATGAAGAGAAAGAAAGATGTAAATGGTTTGCATGGATGCTTTGTGTTATTGGAAAACATACAGAAAAAAACAACGTGCTAACAAAGCAAAGGAAGCAGAAATGATTTAATTATTAGTTTGTAAAAAGGGGAGGGAGCCTATAATTTATACTTCTTCCCACTCCTTTTCGAGTGCCGAAAAAATTTTGTCTGACTATGTTGTATGGTTGTTTGTTATTTGATGATTTTATGTGCTCAAAATAAAACTAAACTAACTAAAACACAGCACAGTACGTGTGGACACACCAGGAAACGGAATCATTTTTTAAATTTTAGTAGAGGATAGAGGGTTAATATATAATAATAATAATAATAATAATAATAATAATAATAATAATAATAATAATAATGAATATATCTGTAAATAAACACAATATTAGTGTTTGTCGCCATGTTGGTGGCATCCATGGCTCAGGTGGTAGAGCAGGTCATCCAATAACTGAAGGGTTGGCGGTTCGAATCCCGCTCTGTCCCAGTTATGTGCTGTTGTGTCCTTGGGCAAGACACTCCACCCTACTTGCCTCCAGTGCTGCTACTCACACTGGTGTACAGATGCGTGTGAATGCTCGGTGGTGGTCGGAGGGGCCGTAGGCGCAAAATGGCAGCCACGCTTCTGTCAGCCTGCCCCAGGGCAGCTGTGGCCACAGATGTAGTTTACCACCACCAAAGTGTAAATGTGTGAGTGAATTAATAATGGATCCACTGTACGTGCTTTGAGTATGCATTCATAGAAAAGTGCATTATAAATCTAATCCATTATTATTAATATGGAATGACTTCTCGTGTCATCTCGCGATAATAAATAAAAAAAACATCACATTTGTGAGTTAATGGAAAAACCAACATTACGCACTTCTGTTTTTTTTTTTTTTTTACATTTAGTAACTGTTGGTTAAGTTTTGCACATATGTTCAATGGAAAAGCAAGTACTGACATCAGGATGCAGATCCAGGATGCAGTCTACCATCCGTTTTAAACATTAATGTGATAAAAGCAAAAGAGATGACTCTAATTGTTTTGTAAAAATCACTGGTGGATCAGTTTCATCCTACTATGATCAACAACACACGCTGTAAAAATGCATGTTTTCATTGCAAACTTTTCATCTCAACACTGTTTTACGAAAATGTTTTATTGGACCTGTTTTTGCTTTTTAGGTCGGTTTTTATTATTATTAGTAGTAGTAGTAGTAGTAGTATTATTAAACAGCAATTGTAGGTTATTCTGAAGGTGCTGGTACATATCTGGGTGATCTTGACGACCTCTGCAGGACTATGTCTTTGGCGAAATCCTGTTCGATCCTGGCTGATCCCCTGTGGCGTCTGTTTGTGTCATTGACATTAGGATGCAGATCCAGGATACAGTCTACCACGATGCAGGATCACATTATTCATCTTAAACATTAATATGATACAAACAAAAGAGATGTGCATGGATTTGAGCAAAAATCACTCTGAGATGGTGGATCAGTACAAATATCATGATACTATGTGTAAAAATGCATGTTTTCATCGCAAACTTTTCGCCTCAACACTGTTTTATGAGGATGTTTTACTGGACCTGTGTTTGCTTTTTGGGGTCACTTTCTATTAAACAGAAATTGCTTGTAAGTTATTATGAAGGTGCCTTTACAGGACCAGGTCTTTGGCGAAATCCTGATCGATCCGGGCTGATCCGAGTCAGCCCCTGCGGCGTCAGTTTTTGTCGTAAGTACAGGAACACGCTCTGCCACGATGCAGAACAAACAGGTGCTGAAAATGATTTGTTCCTGTTACCATCAACCTTGTAAAACTTGGAATTTGTGTTGTTATTGGTCGATTGTTGTACCTCTGGCTGTAAATTATATTACCCTACAGGGATAATAAAAGATACACTGAACCGTGTAAAATCATCTTCCAGCAATGTGAGTGGAATTTATTTTCAACGTACTGTGTCAGTAAAGTCTTACTATACAAATCAATGACATATATTAGAAAAAAACAAGAAATGTAAGTATTTGTATAAAATATATGTGGGAAAAGCAGTGTCTATTGGATTGAAGTACATATTTTCAGGACCTACAGATATTTTACATGTTGCTATGTCAGCCTTTGTCAGTGCATTTAACATTTTACTCATCCGGTGTTGACTTTGCTTGGATCTCGGTTGTATGACAGCGACGGTTCACTCTCTGCCATTCTGCTGCTGCCTGTTTGAACTTTTCCTCACACTTTTCATGTTGAAATTACTTGGAGTTCCGTGACAGAAAATCCAGCTCCATCACATTTGATCATTGCTTCATGTGTGGGAGTTTGTCTCGCTGTAACTGACATCCACACGTGTGTGACTTATTATAGGAAAAAAACATGAGTAAATGAGATGAAGCATAGGTCGGATGTTTCACGAAGGAGCTCATTGAATGGTTTAATGAATATGGAAATAATTTAAATTGCATTCAGTGGCCTTGAGAGTCAACGCTGCTGGGAATCTGCTGTACGTTTTTCAAGCATGTGTCAGCTTTTTTTTTTTTTTTTTTTTTTTTTACCTCATCGTGGAAACACTAGGAGGACACATCTACCTTTTCTGGAGATGCTCACTTCAATCTGTGCCATCAGATACTGAATAGTTGAATAGTAAGAATTATTATTTTTTAGAATACTTGTATTCCGTAAATCAAATTTCTTACAATTGATTTTTTTTTTAAATAGTTGAATTTAGTTTAGTTTTTTTCGAATATGCAACAAAACAAAGACATCCTGCTTCTTTACAAATGAAACGGATTATACGAAAACAAAACAAACAAAAAACAAAAACCTATACATATTCATGTTAAAAAAAAAGTATGACTTCATTTGCATATTCAACAAGGAGCGGAAGGAAGTATAACTTATTTAATCCCACCCCTTCTCCACAAAACAGTCTATCGTTTAACTTCCTATCAGCATAAAATGAAAACTCAACTTCACATACACATACATACATACATACATAAATACATACCAACACTGACGTACCAGAGAAGCAAAAAATAAATACATACATATATACAATTTTAAAATAATACAACACACAATTAATTTTTTTTACAGTTTCATCATCTTAATTCAATTATTCAAAAAATGTTTTTGAATTCCACATTCTCAAATACTTTGCATTTCAAATTCAATATAAAAAACATTAAATATAGCACAGACATCTTAACGAGCCACTTGATCTAACTTTCACCCAATTATTCGTCGCGCAGAAGATCATGTGACACTCAGGTAGCAGTACCTGAGGCACCGTAAGGGGTGGGGGTGGGGGTAAACATAACAAATTCATGGCAGCCAGCATTTCCAGGGGGCCCAGTAGATATTAGGGGTGTGTATTGGCAAGAATCTGGCGATACGATACAAATCACAATACTAGCATCACGATACAATATATCACAATATATCATGATACTGTTAACAAGGCAAATTTGTTTTTTTGTTTATTTTTTGTATTATTATTATTATTATTTCCTGGAAGAATTGAATTATACCAGAAATATGCACAAATACTAAACACATTTTTATTCGATCAGAACACGACCTAATGCTATATCACAAAATTTTCTTCTGTAAAAACGTAAAACTTAAATTACATTTTACAGACATTACAGTTTAAGATCCTGCTCAAATGTTCATATTCTTTTAGTTCATAACTAACATTGGAACATTATTTTTGTACAATCCCAACAAAGGAACTAACATCGGCCTCTCTCCGACACAAAAAAGTACTTTTAGGATGCTTCAAATAACCATTATTTAATAGAACAGCATTAATAACAATAACTAGAATATAAACAAAAAAGAAAATGAACCTCTGCCATATCTGCATTTGAATAAATACCTAAGAATATCGATGCGTTACTTTTTAATATCGATACAGTATCGAGAAATGAAATATTGCGATATATTGCAGAACCGATATTTTCTAACACCCCTAGTGGATACAGGTTACAAATTGTGAAAATTGCATCTAAACTCTGCAGTAAAAGAGAGGCATAGATGTCCAAAGTTAAGTTTTACTTTCCTTTTCATGCCAGTTGTGGTTGTTACAGCACTTATGAAATGCACCCCTATACGTCAAGTCCTTACACTACAAACATGCCCCCCCACATCCGCTCCAACGACACATTTACAGATCATGTATTTTCTGAAGGGCCCACAATATTTACCTTCCATGAGGTCCACAATTCATAGCGGCGTCCCAGTGCAGCACACATATGTGTCAATCATAAGAATCGCCACATCCTGAGCGTCACGTGAGCTTCGGCGCAATGCGTGATTGGGTGAAAGTGAGATCAAGTGGCTCGTTAAGATGTCCAAACAACACAAAAAAAGGAAACGTAGACAAACAGAGCTACTTCAGACATATACCTGACCCAAAACCCCACACGACTGATATACTAATCATGTAAACTTTATATTTTGTATAAAGCTCCGCGTCTGACTATTGACTTGTCTGAGAATTTTGGAATGTGCTGACTACAATAGGACTCAGGAAAAGAAAATGAAATGAAAACATCGTTAGATAGATTGGCAATATTTTTAGAATGTGTTTGTAGTTATTCAGAACATCTTAATTTATTCATAATTATAATGTAAATTGGGTCTTTATCACATGTTAAAGGGCCCATGTTTATAAGCTGAGGACCGTTTCTGGCGTCTCCTATTACAAAATGCATCTTGCAAACGAACTGTCGTTTCTTCTGTATGGAATAATTTGTAATAAATGGATTGATTGATTGGTTACATTTTTTTTTTTATATTGAATTTGAAATGCACTGTGTTTAAGAGTACTTTATTAAACATTGATAAGGCAACCTCGGGGTTTGATTCAGAGTAAATATCATTCCAGTTAATATTTTCAAGGGCAAGGGAAAAGTTTTCTCTATGCAAGTTTTTAAATAAACTTTTATAAGTGATTTTTTTGTGCTGAATACCCAATTGAAAAACTTTTCTTAATAATGAATTCAGATTATGAAACTCTGTCTTAAAAATTTGGAAATTCAACTACTCAAAAAAAAAAAAAAGTCAACAAAAAAATTTAAATTTACAAAATACAACTATTGAAAAAATAAAAAAAAAAAAGTCGTGAAATACAACTCCTCAATACCTGATGGCACAGATTTACTTCCATAGATCCTGTTGCAAAGCTTCTCCAGTGACTGACAGTGCTTTTGTCACAGCAGAACCCCGTCCATTTAATTGTCACACTTCAGTGAAAGCATGCCCTTATAACATTAATTTACTATGCTTTAATTGAAAGCAAACAAATTCACGTCCTCATGTTGAGATAATGATTGCAATTGTCACTAATAATTTGTCACCTCAAATTGTTGTCGCCGGTCATGTTGTTTCATTTTGATTGAGGTCACACATGAGGCTGCTTCGAGAAGAATGGAACAAATCAATCTGCAACTGTGCTTTTGTTTGACACAAAAACACCGATAAAAGGTAAATATGAAAACCAGAGGTGCGGAAGCTCATAGTATCATGAGTGGAAACGCGGTGGTAGCTTTGTTGATTTTAACCCATGCAGACCCAAACGTCCACCATCGACCAAAACCACCCACTGATATGAACTGTTTAATCCCTGACGATCGACTAATACGTGTAAATAACTGGTGTAAAATCCAGTTTGTCGTCTTTTCACGGTCATCAGATGTGACCCATTTGGACGTTCAGAGGCTCCGTAGTTACCGTGGAAACACCGTCATCTTCTACAACACTGATTCACCAGTAAAACCCATGGAGTTGGATCAACGACAGCAGATGGGGACACTCGGTTTATGTTCAGTTAATGATAGATTTTACTGAAAAAGTCCCTTTTTCTTCAGTTTTCTTTATTTTTGATATAGTAATCCTCAACTTTACTCTGAGATTTTAGGAACATCTACATGATTAGTAAATTAAATGTTGGAAAATACTTGATTTTGACAAAAAAAAAAAAACACAAAATACAGAAGATAATATTACAATAAAAGCTGACAAACCACTTAAGGACGGTTAAATATAAATATAAAACGCTGGGAAGTGACTGAAGCTGACTTGCTATTTATTGTGTTTTTATTCTTTCTTAGCATCTTAGTCCTTTCACTGTTGAACTTAGTGGTCGGTTGCTGTTCTGTGGGCACTGACAGGTGAATGTGAGTGTGTATGTGGCTGTCATATGCTGCTATGAATATTTTAATGACATAAATATGCTTAGAGTGTGTGTGACGGACTACAGTGGGACCAATAAGACTGAATGGTTGGATGTGAATTTTTTTTTTTTTTTTTTATGTAGATGGAGTTATAGAAATGCATTTTATACTGCTTTTTGTATGTTTTAGGTTTTTATTGATATCCGTTCTTTTAATGATAACATCAGCCTGCAGGGACAACAGGTGGAGATTAGCACTAGTGCTACAACCTGGCACACTATACCCTCCTGTTTAAGGTTAATGTATATCGTGCATTGTCCCTGTCTAAATAAATAAATAAATGAAATGAAAATGAAATGAAAATTAAATTTTGCATTTGTTTGTTTGTTCCCTAGTTGTTTGGACGTTCAATAAGGAAGGATAACTGTGAACTGAATCGCCCTTTGGTAATTAATAAAGTAGCCTGAATCTGAAATATAGAGAAAAAAAATCATTTGGTAAGTGCCACAAATGTCACACTGGACCCTTATGGTTTAATAAACAGAGCCCCACAGTCTGCTGTTACCTGTTTCCCTTGTGAATCATGATTATTGTGTACCTTGCAGTCACTACTGCTGTTTTCTGCTCTAGAGTGGGCGAGGAATGTTGACAGGCTCCTTCTTCAACCCCATGTAGTCAAGCTGTCAGACGGGATGCGCTTGCGCAATTGCTGCGCTCTCCCTTACGCACACACACACACACACACACACGCACACACACGCACACACACGTTCGCTCCGTCAGTCTTTGCAGGTTAGTGTGAGGTTGAAAATCCTCTTTCAGCTGCGCGCATACGAATGAATTAATGCCAGGAAATACCGTAACTTGTTTTGGAAGAGGATATTTTACCAGTTGGTGGAGCGGAAAAGTTCTCAGCGGATTTACATTTGTCGTGACTCTCAGCTGCACTTTGTCTCCAAACACAAACAGGAGCATCGGTTAGTTCCACCGGACCGCGTCCGGGAGCGCATTTACGCAATTAAATGCGTCTTTGAATCCTAAACAAGCGCATTCCACGCAGGTTACGAGGGGGGATTTTACGCACCAGGTAAAAGCGAAACAATCAGCAGCTTTGCGAGCCCGCTGCTCCAAAAAAAAAAAACAAAAAAACAAACAAATTGATGCCAACTTTGACGCTTTCAGAAAAGATTACTTTATTGCATTGTTTTCCAGAAGTTTGCGCCATGAACCAAACCGCCGGAGCCACGAACGCGTATCGGAGATGCTCCAAAGGGGGAAAGGTAAGGAAGTGTTTTTTTTTTTTGGAGAGAAGTTGAGGTTTTGAGCGCGGTGCAGCACTGGAGGCGGCGTGGCTGTTGGACTGGATGAAGGGAAGCAGGCTGGGTTCGTGCGCTCTTGTGCGCTTCGGAGACGCGGATAGGATTTACTGTCTTTAATAAGCGTTTTAATTAATGTAGGAGAGTAAGTGGGCAGTTTATGGGCGCACTGGGGGATGGAAAAAGTCAGTTTAAGTTGCAAAAGCTTCTTCAAGTAAGAGGAAAAAGTATATATAAAAAAAAATGCATGGCTTTAAAATATGCTTTGAAATGTTTTATCAGTCACTTGATGGATGTCTGCTCTGCTCTCCAAGATGATGACACTGTGCCAGTGTTTTACCAAGCTGTGACCCACATTAAGGCTGCTGCTGCTGCTGCTGCTGTGAATGTACTGTAGTCAACAGGGAGAAAAAAAAAAGGGGGGGGGGTGTGTCTGGTTGAGTGGAGGTGGAGAGAGAGAGGATGAAAGGAAGTGATGGGGAGAATGTGGGAGGAATTGAGTGTCAGAATGAGGAGGAGAAGGAACTGATTGAGTCTTTTGCAGTGAAGTCATTAGAGCAGAGACTGGCTCGGCGTTTGCAGGGGAGCTCCTCTTGTTCCCCACACATCTGGCTCTGTCAACATCAGTGCAGATGAAATACTAAAGCATATTTATCACCGGCAGCTATGGCACGCGGAATACCCACAGCAGGTCTCCCACTGTTTACCACCTACAAATATTTAACTGATGTATGTTGATCTAAGAAGTGTTTAGAATGATCTGTTGAATGAGCTCTGATGGGTTTGGATGTGAATTAAAACTGTTATGTTGTGTTCATTTACTCTGGCAGACACTGGCAGCTTGTTTCGTGCCTTTTTAGCTCTTAATACTTTCTACGAAACAAGCCTTTAACCCATAAAGACCCAGTGCTGCTTTTGCGGCACTTCCCAAATAATTTTTTTCCCCTTATTGTTAACTTTTCATAAGTGATTTAGCACCATTTATTCCAAAAATATGGTTAGTAGTTTGTATTCTTAAGTGGAAATCTGGTATTTTTCTACGCTTAATTTACTGATCATGACTCATGACTGTAAAAGCTCCAATAAAAGTTGAGGGTTATCATATCAAAAGCAGAGAAAATGGAGGAAAAAGTGACTTTTTCAGTAAAACTGTACGTAAAACAAGTCTGTCCATCCGCTGTCATTGATCCAACTCCGTGGGTTTTACTGGTGAATCAATGCTGTAGAAGACGACGGTGTTTCCACGGTAACTACGGAGCCTCTGAACGTCCAAATGAGTCATATGTGATGACCATGAAAAGACGAAAAACCCCATTTTACACCAATTATTTACATGTATTGATAGGATTAGAGGATCAACAGTTATTTAACTTTTTATATATCAGTAAATGATTTTGGTGGCCAGTGGGTGTTTGGGTCTTTATGGGTTAATATAGCACACAAGCAAAATACATGGTTAAACACACTGCATAAACAGAGAAATTGTAATATTTAATCCCCCAATAGAACCAAAAGTTGTCAAAAGTACACATCTAGTACAAGGTGTCTGTGGATCCTTAAACAGTCATATTCTTATCCTTAAAATTGATAATTAATCCTTAAATCTGGCACTCAGTTCCATAGACACAATAAATGATATTGATATATTCGCTTTCGGAATCTTTGGTGATTATTCTTTATCGTTTTATCATAAGAGAGCCTCCAGTAATCTTTAACAGGACACATTTGGTGTTCAGCAGTCTTGTCATGTAATCCGAGTAACTTATGTGTATGTATTATAAATATTTGAGTAGGTATTTATAAGCAGTTTAACATGTATAACAACATTTGCAGAGAAAAAAAAAATCGTTGTTGAAAAATGCCAAATTACTGCTCGGTAACACGTGGACTTGAAACGGACCTCAGTTTTTTTAAGCTTTTACGTTCAGAACATGCGGTTCTCGACAGAAATTGATATCAAGTAGGACAAAACCTTTTAGATATTATTTTCAACTATGCTGGAAATAAATTTCGGAGTAATATGTTGAAAAGTCTCATGAGAATGTGGTAACACGTGGACAGGTTACCATAGTAACACATGGACGACTCTTTGCCATTATATGCGTCGCACAGCATGTTGGGTTATTTTTGAAAACAAGCCAAATATAATCACAGTGCTTTATTTAACGTATTTAATACTAACACAGTGATATTTACAACTTGTGGTGGTTCTTACTGATAAAGGTAAATTACAAATAAAGAGTCATTTGTCGGTAACAGTTCACAGATAGTCTTTTTAAATGTGACCAGTGTATAAATTTACAAGCTTTATCATTCAGAATTTTAATTTCTCAAAGTAGTAGACAGTCTTTTGCGTGTCTTTTGGTTAATTTAGGTTCAGAACGTCTCCTATATTGTGTAAGTGGTATTTTAAAAAGGATAACCGTTCCATAAAATACAGATCTTTTGCTAAAAAATGAGCCCAATTGATAAATGAAGTGTACAAATGGACTTTTTCACCTTGATGTTCACTTTTGGTTGATCAGACCCTTATAGCAAAAACATTAGTCATGGAAAAATGTAAATGTAACGTTAGCTGGTATTGCAACATGGTTAAGATCGGTTCAAGACAGTAACTGAGGCCCGTTGTAATGTTATTTTGGTCTTAAATTTGACCTTAAATTTGATTTATCCTCATAAAATGATTCTTATGTTGTTTGATTGCACCCGTTTTATGTACCACACTTTGTGATTTTTATCCGTGAAAAGCGCTTTATAAATAAACTTTACTTACGTACAAAAACCATCTTAAAATGTCGTAAATTCATCTTCCTCAAACCTGCAGATGCCCTGTTTGTGTTACCTCTGTTTATGTATGCTGAATATTGTTACCCATTATATTTGTTCTCCTCTCCCTCACTGCTTGTTCTAATTTTGGGATGGTTTCATCTCCACTTACAAATCAACTTTGAGAGAGAAAATAGATTCAGACTAAACACTTCTGTCTACAGACACCAGTGTCCGTTTCATTATCCGTCCTGTGGCCGCTTTTAGCCCGCTGGCAGGATCGTCTGCAATTTCAACCTGTTTGGGTTTGTGTTTGTGCCCGATTAAAGCGCACGACTGCGGATAATTTCACTCTGATGGCTCGCCTCACTCTCTGAGGAGTTGCTATTTCCAGTGATGTTGACAGTCGACCACGGAGACATTTCATTGTGGATTAATGACACTCGGATTGGGGCTGCATGTGTTCCGTAGGCCTCCCAACAGGATAAGCCACACATGGTCATGGCCATCAGCTCGTGACCGGCTTTGACAGATTTGTAAACACCTGAAATGAAATGAGAGGGAACCCACCACATCTTGAGCTTATTTTAGCCTCTTTAAGACTTTTATTCCTGCTGATTGCATGTTTTTACCCCTATAGGGCACTCATTGAAATACTCTGGAATTCAAAATTTCAACCTTGATAAGATAAGATAAGATAAGATAAGATAAGATAAGATTATTGTGGGCAATAGTATAAGGGGGGCTGCAACCATACAAAAAACACATCACAGTGCAGACACATGACAACCATAAACAACACTAACCATACTACAGTTGCAGAAAAAATTATTAGACCACCCTTGTTTTCTTCCATTTCTTGTTCATTTTAATGCCTGGTCCAACTAAAGGTACATTTGTTTGGACAAATATCATGACAACAACAAAAATAGCTCATAGTAGTTTAATTTCAGAGCTGATACCTATCTATTTTCCATGTTTTCTTGATAATAACCAAAATCACTTCAGTTCTTACATCAATATCTATGTCATCGCACTGACAAAAACAGTGCTTTTAGTCATTCCATGTTTTGTTTTCCGTCTGTTTTAGTCACATGACACACACAGGAGTTAGTACTTGATTACATAACTTATTTTTGATGACTTTTGATGGTCTGATAATTTTTTCTGCGACTGTATGGCATGACATCCAGAAATGTGGGCCAGTATACAGCACCAATAGATAAATGAATAAAACTATTGCACAACCCCAAATCCATAGCAAAATATGCAAGAACATTACAAGAATTAAGAGCTAATGTGATTTAAAATCATATCAATAAAATAGGAGACACCACCATCAATAAATAAGGATTAAATGTAGTAAAAATAAATAAATAAAAGTGTAAGTGTGTTTATTGGACGACATAACAAGAATTTATTACTGTTGTGAAGTTTTAAAAAAAAAAATGTATTGTCATGTAGAAAATCAAGGTCAGTGAAGTTACCGTATTTGGTTCTTTGGCTGTATGTGGCAAGAAAAGAAAATCCAAGAAGTATGCATTAAAAAAAAAACAAACAAGAAAAACGCATGTTACATCAAAGGAACATGTATTTTAGAACATTAGACCAACATGCGTGCTGATCCAGACCCCTGTCCACATCCACATGACCCCTT
>JAPQRP010000015.1:5072132-5103420 GCA_037367295.1 Apogon hyalosoma
CTTGGAGGGTAAACTCTGCAAAAAGGCTGTGGTCCAACTGAGAATCAGCTTCTAGCTGTGAGGTGTAAATGATAATTACTATACCACCACGCCACCCATAAGCCGCTGTAATTTAAAAGACACAATTTTTATGGGCCTTTTGACTGTTTAGTGATTGTTGTTTTTTATTTTATTTTTTCAACAAATATTGGCTGCTAAAGACACAGATACAGATGAACTTTATTGCTCCCCAAGGGGGAATTCCCTATTTTGATTAGCTCAATATGAAGGAAGAAGGAAACTTAACAAAAAAGAGCGATCAGACTGAGGCGCTGTGGACGCTGTGGCAGTGGGCATGTCATGTCATATTTAATAAAAATAGGGCCAAGGGTCCTGTAGTCCAATGGCATATTTAAAGACATGAATTGACATTTGTTTGACCTTTAAAGGTCAAAGGTCATGGCACCAAATGCCCCGAGGAACTTCTGCTATGAATTTCAATTGATTCTGGCTGATGGCTTTGGAGAGGAAGTTTGTAGAAATTTGGACATAGATAACCTTGGGTTTGACCTTTCAAGGTCACCCAAGGTCATGGCACCAAATGAAAGCCGATAGGTGACTTCCTATCTGTCGCCAATAGTAATTATATCAATATCGTCAACTGGGGCGGCTGTGGTTCAGGAGGTAGAGTCCAATAACTGAAGGGTTGGCGGTTTGAATCCCGCTCTGTCCTAGTCATGTACTGTTGTATTCTTGGGCAAGATACTTCACACACCTCACTACAGTGGTGCTACTCACACTAGTGTACGAATACATATGAATGTTTGGTGGTGGTCGGAAGGGCCATTGGCACAGCTTGGCATATGTAGTTCATCACCACCAGTGTGTGAATGAATAATGGATCCATTGTACATGCTTTGAGTAAGTGTTAATAGAAAAGGGCGACATAAATCTAATCCATTATTATTTTTATTCAGCTGTTTTCAAGTTATAGCACTTTGAAATTTGTCCCATTGTAAACCAATGGGGATTTTTAAAATTTCAAAAATTTATAATCAGAATTTCCTAATTCTTTGAACAAACTTGATAGACTTTACCCCAAAGATGTTCCACAGCAAATATCAAGTCATTCTCACTGATGGTTTTCAGAGAAGAAGATTCTTGAAAAATTGTTTACGGTCGACAGATGGACGACATCTGATACCAACAGTCCATTGGACCTTTTGGGCTGTTGGACTAAAAGCAGGCCCCAGATAAGAAAGTTAAATATCCCTTTTTCTGGCTCACGTCTTCATGTCTACAAATATGTGGTTTCCTCAGTTCGGTGTGGAAGAAATCAAACCGCGCCAATAAGTTTCAGATACAAATGCTTGGGATGGTGTTTGGGTATGAACACATGCAGTATATAATAATACTCATAGGGAGATGAGACATATTTAAGATCAACAACAACAACAACAAAAAGATCAAGTGCGCATATTGGTGTTAATCAGATTTGGTTAATTAGATTTTATCTGAGGGTACACGGGCACCATATGATAGTCATCAGGGAGTTTAGAAAAACAGAGGTGCTGTGTACTCCATATCACTTTATCACTCACTGATGGATAATCATGAGTCATCCATGCACGTGCAGAAGCTCCTCTGCACCATCAGTCAACCTTAATGGTTGTTAGCATTACTGAGTAACCAGGTCGAATCATTTTGCAGTCTGCTGACAGTAGTGGGACATATATATAAATGGTGATGAAGGTAAAATTCAGAAAGGCCAGCAGAGAAGGTTTACTATCTATGAGAAGTGTGTTTCCCCACAGCTTTGCTCCCTGTGTTTAATGTACCTACATGGAGATACTTTACAGGAACTGCTGACAAAATACAAATGTGAATCGCATATTGATAATCTTGACTGACACTACAATTTCTCATTTTCATTAAGAAGGCATATACAGAGTGCAGTCATGAAAAAATTGTGGACTTTTTTTTTTTACCTGTCACTACAGTTCTGTGGGTTAAAAATGATCCCATTTCCCATAAGGTCTTGGACATCCATGCATGTCAAAACAAATTACTCGTTCTGCCAGAGACATATAATTCCTTGTAGTGTTGTTTTTTTTTTTTTTGTTTTTTTTTTTCTCGGTTGGTAGAAAAGATGGTAAAAGCATAAAAGATAAATAATGGTAAACATCTATTAAAAGGCAAAATAAAAACTTGGATCCCATAACATATGCATGCACTAATTTTCTTTTCCCTTGCATTCTCCTTACTACTGTGTTTACTTCCTTGTAAACTGCTCAAGTGTGAGTCGTGAAACTCAAGCCAGCTGCTGTGCTGTGGGAACTCATCAGTCGTCCCTGAGCACCGCAGAGCAGGTTAAAGTGATGAATCTGATCCAAGTTCCTGACAAACGCCTGCTGTTCAAGGCAACTGTTCCATTAATATTCAGATGTGCTTACTGACTATGTCACGGGGTGGAGGGAACCAAAAGTCCCCTTAAGTTGGAAAATAATTACAGTAACTTCTCTTTGCCAACTGCCACTGAGAAGGTCCTGTCTGTAAGGCAGTGCTACAGTTTACAATATGCTGTATCTCATATTTTATGAGGATGTGTAAAAGTTGGAGTACATTTGCAGAACTGCAGAAATCAGTATTTAAAGGATCATGATTCTTTTCACCCAAAAGTGGTTCTGATTTAATAACCTGCAGCGCTTTAAAACAAGGTTTAGTGTCTGCATAAAAGTCCAAATAAACAGGCTAAAACTGTTTTATAGACAAAATACTGTATGATGATGTATTCCAGCTAACATACTGGTATTTTTCACACCGAACACCACATTAGTTTGCGCTTCATCCTGCGCAGTATGAAGCAGTGTTACCGCTAATAGACCTCCTGCATCGAAGCTGCAAGATTAATGTGCACTTTGCATGCCTGTGCACCTTTTTTCATGCTCTCGAATTCATTAAAGATGCGAACGATCTGTCGCCGTGACAGGCCAGGGTGGGGAAGGTCAGCGCAAACCTCTTATCTAGATTACGAAGCTCCCCACCAACAGAGAAGTGCATCCGACACTTTGGAAAGAGCACAAATTCACACTAAGATCTTTGAGATGCGACTCAATGTTAAGGCATACTGTATATCTGCAAAGAGATGCTTCCTGCTGCTCAGTAATGGTTTCATTTTCAAGTACAGCTACAGTTTATTACACCCCCCACCCCCCGTAAAGTAAGGGATATTGTTTTTCGTTCAGTTTGTTTGTTTGTTTAACACTCTAGCAGCAAAACTATTGGTTGAAGTCACACCAGATTTGCTTCATAGATTGCCAGTGACTCAGAATAGATCTCATTACATTTTGGGAAACATAGATCAAAGTTCAAATTTTTTATGAATTTTTAAATAATTTCCCCCCCCATTTACTTATAATGGGCAAAATTTCACATGTCTGTAGCAGCAAAACTATTAGTTGAATTCATACTAAATTTGGTTTATAGATTGCCAGTGACCCAGAACAGATGTCATTACATTTTGGGAAAAGCAGGTCAGAGTTAAATTTTTTTAATGAATTTTTCAAATATTTTCCCCCCCAAATTTACTTATTATGGCCGAAATTTCCCACGTCTATAAACACATCAATTTTGTTTCAGTTTACTAACTACTAACTAGTACTACTACTAACTTGGCACATATATAGAGGCAATTGATATGCTGACATCCGCACACGCATATGACATGATGACAGCAGCCAAAATAAGCTACAACATGTGCGAGGGGCGGGGTTTGTTGTGCCTGGCACCACTTGTTTATGATTTAACATCGGTAAAATTTCGAGCCACATTTCTTTTGTCTGCTTTATTCAACAGTACAGCAAATGCTTCTCATTGTTTTCTTCAAGTAACAGAATTCAATTGAAGACAATCACAGAAGGATTTAGTGGCAGGCAGCAGGTTTACTGTATTAAATATATTGTAATTCCACTGTGATATTGCTTACAGGATATTTATTCCTCATTGAAACACATCCAGTATCTCTCAGGCTGTCATTAAACCAGCAAAAGGCAACAGCGATAACAGGATATTACGGTATCATGGTTGGTAATTAAGTTGATAATGAAACCATCGATTTGTCCTCTGTAGGTGTCAGTTGAGTTTATTGTCTTGGATGACTGCCGTCAAAGGAATGAAGCTTGTTTTCTGGATTCACTCCACTGGGGATCCAGGCCAGTCAGTCCTAGTTTTGGGTGGGTTTTAATCACTTTTGTCTAAATGGCTTTAAAAGTTGTCAAAGAGTCTCGGCTTGGATCACACAGAGTCTCTGAAATACAGATGAATGTACAAAGATTCAAGGTTTGAACTGCAAACACAGCACTGTTACAATAGAAGATCAAAAACGAATCAAATACCTGTCATCTGCAACTGATATTTAAGAACTCGTGTTAAATTAAAATGAAAAAGTTATGCATAATACACTTAATTTAGATGCTCCAAACTCTCCTGTACATAGAACTAAACTGATGCACTGTAAATGCTGGATATTTACAGATGGATATTGTCAAAACATGTTTCAGATCTACTTTTCTACACACATTTTATAGAATTTGTAGTGCTCTTCAACTGTGGTTCTAATAAATCATGTGATAAATCATACAGGGTTGCAGTGATTTAGGTTTAGGTAACCTTTAGGGAAAGATACTACGCTTGCTTTATTGCAGAACAAGTCTGCAAAGATATGATTCCATTTTTTTATTTATTTATTTATTTTTTTTAACCTCAAAATGCATTTAGAAACATTTAAACCAAACCTTGATCTTTTCCTAAAAAGTAAAGGAAGCCAGATGCATAGTCTGATCTCTGCCATCTGATCATCTTTTAAAGGAGTAACATTTTACTTTTTTAAATGGAATTATGCATTTTCAAACATTTCCCTGTGGTCTATATAAACTGTAAATGCTCTGCTTGGGTCTGAATTCTTCATTAATTCAACTCCACAGGTCCATCTTCAACACTATTTCTGAGTAATGACAGGAGAAAGGTTGTTTTGAGCGCTGGCCCTTTAAATGCAAATGAGCCACTTCATGCCCCGCCCCCTCCAGGTTGTTGACCATGCTTTCTGTCCCGATCAACCACTTGTGTTCGTTAATACAACCAACAACTGAACAGTTTAGGTAATCGGCTCGAGGTTTGGACACATTTTCAGTTTTTTTACTCCAACCGCTGCTGCTGATAAACAATTATGTCGTAGTCTGAGAAATGTTCGTCAGAAGTCTGGACCTTATATGTGCAAGTGTCGTGATGTAACTAGTTATAAAACGTAACAAATTAAGCGGGAATTAAAACAGGTTGTAGAAATCCACTCGATTTTTGCCGGAATGAATCTAAAGATAGCTTTGCAGCACCTGGAGCGTTCAAATTCAAACTGCATGAATGAACTATTAGGGTCCAAATACACAAATAAATGAACCAAGGACTAATAAAAGTGGGTTTAGCAAAAACATGACCCCTTTAACATTAAATCGTGATTCACGACTGGAATCATTTTTGCATCAATAATAAAATTTAAGCCATTCACAACCAAAGTCTAAGTTTTGCTCTTGTCTTGTCATGTTTCTCGGTGCTTTTGTTGATGTATCTAACAACTAACTTTTTTGCATTATTTCGGACCAACACTATTACACTATGGACAAAATCTAGATGAAGTGACTACTACAGCTGCAGTGTTTCCTTTAATTACCCTGAGTGTGGTGGCCTAATTTGTCCTCCCAGACTTTTATAATAAATCAAATACACTTTTACACTCTGGCGTAATTCTAAAGCATTTGTGTAAATTAGACTCACTGCATGTTGGAGTTCAGAAGTCAGACCCGTAACCGGACTTACAGCAATTCTTCATCATATTTTTCTTCAATGGCAACAAAACGCCAAGTCAACACAAACTCTACAACTTTAATGTGGACTGAAAGCAAGCAATTTAGTGTGGACAGATGCTAATGCGTCGGCATAAATGGACAGACTCCTAGCAACATGTTGCAAAGCTTAGTGCAGTTAATGAAGCGCTCACTGAAGAATATCATAATTAACCAGTTTAATCAAATGTTAGCTTTGTTTAAATGGTCAGTTCAGTTTTGACAGCCTTGTTCTTTGTTTTTTTTTTTTGTTTTTTTGTTTTTTTTTTTAAATGAAACAAACTGTCCTGGGCAGGTTCTGCATGGAACGCGAGTGGACACGATGGGTTACATACAAAACCTGGAATGAGACTGCCGATTTGTGAAAAACCCACATGTCTGGGTTAGAAAAAACACTAGAATCATCAAATTTAACACAGTGTCTTTATTTATAGTAGTATATAATACTATTTACAGCCATGTGTTCCAGATAAAATGCACCAAGGTAGCTTTTCTTGTCCCAATTTTGGTCCTATTTTTGGCCCCAATATTTCATTAAAAATTAATTAATTTGGGGATGGCTCAGAGCAAGAGTGTAATTTTTTTTTTTTTTTTTTTGCATTTATCCAAGGTCACCATTAGGTACATCATGGGGGGAAATATGTCTAAATTCTTCTTTTATTATTGGGTTTAAAAAGCTGGCAAAGTGCCAGATACCAAAATGAGCCCAGTTTCATAGAAGCACCCAAATATGTACCTATAATAACAGCAACACTGTTGTTTGACTGGCCTCTGATCAGCCACTATAGCATTGATACTGTATATTAACTGGATGGACGAATGAGTGTGAGAAGATGCATGATGATAAACACATCCAAAACTAGAACAGGCTAAAAAAAAACTGTTTCTATCCGTGAGCAATCAAGACAGTCAACTCCAACCCAAACCATTACATTATCTGTACATCTAACAAAATATACAACAAGAACTCTATGGACAATATCATTATGAGCAATACAATCAATGATATCTGTGCAATCACCTTATTCCTTGATATACTTTCACAACTGGGCTTCTGTATGATAGTGCTGTTTTTTTTTTAACTCTTTATTTCTCTTTCTATTATATTTAGTACATGTTTTTATTATTTTATTATTTTTGTTGTAGTTTTCAGTAGGTGCTATCGCAATTTCTTTGTACAGGTGACTATACAATGACAATCAGTATATCTTATCTATTATATTTAGAACAAAAAACATTTCTTACATTTCTAGGATTTGCATGCGAGTAGTTTTTATGTATTATTACTGCTGTTCACATTTACATTTATGCATTTGGCAGACGCTTTTTTCCAAAGCGGAAGATTAACAATTAAGCTCTCTCTTTCCCTCTCTCCTTTATTTGCAAAGCACTTTAACCCATAAAGAACTGGTGTGACTTTTGTGGCAGTTTGCAAATTAATTTTTCTCTATATTTTCCCTTTCTCAAGTGATTTATCACTGTTTATTGTCATACTGTCCTCTTTATTTTGCCTTTCTTCAGTAAAAATCTGGTGTTTTTCTATATTTAATTTACTGATTATGTAGATGTTAATAAAATCTCAGAGTAAATTCAACAGTGATTATATCAGAAACAGAGAAAATGGAATATTAAGTGACTTTCTCAGCAAAATATATCATTAAATGAACAAAACCAAGAGTCTCCATACACTGTCATTGATCCAACTCCATGGGTTTTAATGGTGAATCGATGCTGTAGAAGATGGCGGTGTTTCCACGGTAACCACGGAGCCTCTGAGCGTCCAAATGGATCACATCTGATGACCGTGAAAAGATTAATAACTTTAGTTTAAACCAGTTATTTGCATGTATTGATTGGATTACTGGATCAAAAGGTATTAAACATTTAAATCAGTACATAGTTCTGGATGATCATGGATGTTTGGGTCTTTATGAGTTAAAACAACCACAGAGGACCAAAGTGATGTGCAGAAGAAGAAATAAAAACCAAAATAAAAGCATAGAAGAGCTCACTTTTGCTTTGTAATGGTGAGCCTCCGTATTGAAGTCCGACTGCAGCCCTCCACACTTCAGCAGATCTCCTCTCCCCAGCAGAACCCCAGTGCACCTCTGTTGCTTCTGCCCTCGCATCCTGTTTTCTGGAGCTTTTCAGGCTATGAGCGGGTTACCCATCCCTGGCCAGCCATTTTTATTTTTTTTTCCTTTCCAAGCTTTTCGACATCTGCTGTCTGCTCCTGTTTCTGGCCAACATTGTTGCTACAGATGTCCTTGGCTGCCACACCTGTACGTGATGAATTCCAACTTGGACTGATGCACTGTATCTTGTAGGAGAATAAATGCTGAATTCGGCGTAGGAACTGTAGCGCAGGCCAGCATGTGAGGTCAAATGGAGTTTACTTGTTGTGTCGGGTACATAAACTCTGATGAAATGCAGCGCAAAGCATAAAACTGGTATTTTCCAGAGTTATATGTTCTGTGAAGTAAATGATTTGTTATGGAGTGTTACTCTTTGGGCTTACCTTTCACAGTATAACACCGTGGAGTAATTATAAAGAAGGTACAGGAAAAAAAAAAAAAAATGCAGACACAAGGAAGTAGTGCAGCCAGCTACCTATCTTTACAACTTCTCCCTCTGTCAGCAGTCCAGCTGGAGTCGAGGGAGCCCGAAGCCCCCATTAGGTTGTTTTGACAGCCTTATCCACAGTAATTAATACCGGGCAGTTTTAAATGAGATTTATGTGAGACATGCTGTTTGCTCTCCCCAGCTGAGGAAACCCACCCTCAGTGCACTGCTGCGAGTTTAGGATACTCGTCGTTCCGGCTGCATCATCAGCATACAGTTTTATTGAGTACAGTAAACACAGAGAGTCTAAATTTAAAGAGACCTGTTAACATAATGGATAATTTAGCAAAAATACTGGAAATCTAAAGTATTCGGGGCACCTAGTTATAGTGAGCACCCATACATTTCCTTTACCGCTTAGCAGATCCTTTTTTTACAGGATAAGATTGTCTTTGTGTACATGCCTGTAATTTGTAAGTTGCATCAATAAAGGAAATCAATAATGAACCATGTATATTGGTCAGTGCATCTTTTGATAACTGGATTTTCTTTTCAGAAACAAAAGAAAAACTATTCAGTTTTATTTGTAGAGCCCTATATCACAACGTGGTTGCCTCACAGGGCTTTACAGAATTATTTGGATATAAACAAACGACAGTCACATAAACGGTAGATGAAGTAAATGGATTAATGTCCCGGGCATCCGCCGTCCTTAGACCCTCCTTCTCGGCAAAGAAAAACTCCAAAACCCAGTAGGAAAAGAGAAACCTGAGGGAGAACCAGTGGTTAATTGATTTTAGTTTTAACATTTGAAGAATTAAAATTGAATTTCAAGGTGTTTTTTCTTTTTCAGTGTCAAAACCAACCATAAACCAAATTTTAAAAACGGATTCATTTTCGTTTTCTCTTTCTAATGACAAAAAATAAAGTCACCACCTGACAGAAATGGAAAACGGACCAAAAACGCCCGCTTTTTTCATTTTCTGAGACCCGATGTTGTCATTTTCAAGCAAAGAGCGCTAATGCCTAAGTCACAGAGATTCTTACGAATGATGGGTTTGTACAAATCATAAGATGGCCGTAAGAAACTAATGTTCCCTCCAAACATGTCCAAGAATCTCCCAGTTCCTAACCCATCATTTGTAAGAGCACTTGTGGAGAAAATAAAAATCAATCTATTTTTTAAATTTGGTTTGTCTGTTTTGACACTGAAAAAGAAAAACACCTTGAAATTCAATTTTGATTCTTCTATTTTAACCCATAACAACCCAGCGCTACTATTGTGGCAGTTCCAAAATGATTATTTTTTCTCTAAATCTAACCTTTCTTAAGTCATGTATCCCCATTTATTATTATATCATCCTTTGAATTTAGTGTTTTCTCAGTGAACATCCTGCATTTTCCTAAATTAATTATTGATCATGTAGATGTTCATAAAAGATCAGATTAAAGTTGAAGGCAATTATATCAAAAACAGATCAATAACTGAATGTAAAAACAAGCATCTCCATCCACTGTTAATCAGATTTCATGGGTTTTACTGGTGAATCAATGTTGCAGAAAAAGACAGTTTCCATGTTCACCCTGAGCCTCTGAACGTTCAAATGGGTCATATTTGATGACCACGAAAAGACAACAAACTGCATTTTACACCAATTATTTACATGTATTGATATTATTAGCGGATGAACAGGTATTCAACATTTTAGATCAGTTGATGGTTATGGTTGGTGATGGATGTTTGAGTCTTTATGGGTTAAAATGACAATCAATTAACTACTAGTTTTTCTTTTGTTTCTGAAAAGAAAATCCAATTACCAGAAGGTACACTGACCTACATTGTTTTTCATCAGTGTATTTTTTCCCCCCCAATGTACTGCAATTTTATTATAGTGAACCCATTTTGTTGGAATAAGGATAGTTGTTGTCACAATAAAAGCTGTGGTGCACACATTTTTACATTTTTGGTGCTTTTATCTTGCTGTAGCTGGATTAGATTGTGAAACCAAATACTGTAGAAGCCAACGTGTATGGTAACAGCTGGAATGAAAAAAAAAAAAAGTTTTAGGAAAGAGCAATCTGCGGATAAAGGAGTCTCTAAATGTATAAACCGATAAAGTCACTGTAAATCCAACATCGCCATCAGTATTTAAAGTTTATTTGCACATAAAAGCAGCCTAATACCATCCTCCATATGTTACATTAGGCGTGTTTGGGTTATTACATCTATTTTTACATGGAAATCCATTTCCGCGATTCCATCTTATTTAGCCATCATTCCTTTTACGCGCTCTGCATCCCGGATCAAACGAATCCCTGCGGGGTCTGTCCAACACGCTCCGACTGTCAGTCCTCCACTGACGGATATAAGGAATAGGGAATCTGTTTGCACGAAATTAAAGGGCAAAAAAAAAAAAAAAAAAAAAAAGAACATCATCTGCGCATCCCGGAGAAGCGCGCACGGTGACAAACTTACCCCATCATCGAGATATATACGTTTGTCCTTTGTGTTTTACATGCATTAAGAACCAACTCGACCGGAATCACGCGTTCAGGAGCGCATCGAGGAGGGCACAGATTGTTTTCCCTTTTCTGTGATCAATCGTTAGGTTGTAAGCCCACCCATTTGTGAACTGGCGCACAACCTAACGGTCTGACTCGGATCTGGTTGGGGGGGACAGAAAGCTGACATACGCGGTCGAAAAAAAAAAAAGTCTGCACATCCAACCTTTCCTGGGAGATCAGAGGCGCCGAAAGAGGAACAATGAAGGAAAAGAGTCTGATTGAAACGGCAAAAATGCAGGGAAACGTAATGGTAAGGAGGATTTCAATTTGCTGGCGTTGCATGAGAATGATAAAAAAAACAAAAAAAACAACAAAACATTTCGTTCTTTGGGTAAATCTGTTGGAAGTGTCTAAATCCTGCTATCCACATGCGCTATGACGCACGTCGGAAGCGTTGGATAGAGTATATTTTGTGACTTTTGCATGCATAATTACCCTCTTGAGGTGGGTTCTGGTAGCTCACGCTGGTTTGATATCACGTGTCCTTTCACTCTTTGCATTTACAACAGCTCTGAAGGAGTTTGTGAGGTTATAAATCACAGTTAAAAGAGTTGGAAAGTTTTGTCCTGTTTTATGGGGCCGATCATAATCACTGCCGAGTTTTGGCTCTGTCTTATGGAGCATCAGAGGGCAGAGGTAACCTTTTGCCCAAGGAGGGTCCCATTAATATTTTACTGCATCTAAAGCTGTGAGGTTCAGGATATATTACCTTGGCTGTCCTTCTGCTGGAAGCTGCAGGCTGCTATATCGATGTATGTATAAAGGGAGGAATACTAAATGTCCTTTGGGGCCCTTTTAGATATTAAAGGCCAGTAGCATGGGTTTCCAGCTCCTTAAATTTTTGATTTTTAGAATATTTGATTTACAGTCAGTTTAATGGCCTTGGTTTTGTCACATATTAACAATAAATACTAAGACGTTTGCCTAATGGACCAACTTTCTTGCTGGACAGTGTAATTTGATGTTAATTTTCCAATTTTCCCTCATCATTGCTTTATTTATTGCGGAAATAATCTGAGCTCTGCAAACACTCAGGGCCATTTTAGACGATATGGGGCACAGCTGTGTGGAGTCAGGCTTTCCTAAATGGTTCCTTCACCGAAGAAAGTCTTTTTTCTCCCCATGGCCTTATTTTGTGCAGAGATGTGCAGAGAGTGTGTTTATCTCTTTTTATCCCTGCATAATGAAAAGTAAACACTGGTGTTTATCATGAGGATTTTGGTCAATTTCCAAATCCAAAAGTGACTTGTGTTGTATTAGGTGTAAAGTGAATAGATATATTTGAGTTTCCAGCCTGAATGTGGTGGAGAATGTAGAATGTTTATCACAAGTGGTAGTGATGAATATATCAACTATTTCGGATCCACATTTCCAAATGCATTCAAAGATCAGAAACAGTCTAAAAAATGTTTTCCCACCCAGAGCAGCTACCTCAGAATCAGTTCTTTTGTGTAATGAGTTAAGAAAACAAAACCCTAATCATAATCAAATACCCGCTGACAGATCACATGTTCCAAAATGTTAATAAAATCAGGTTTTTTCGCAGTTTCACTTGGAAATAACAGTCCAACAGGGATGCAGTGACTGCGCACATACTGAAGAAAGACTTACCATAATGGCTTCATCTTTGAGAGGAGTCATGCTGCCAGACTCTTGGCATTTCTTAGTCCATTTTAGTCTCCTTTGTGAGATCTACAGATCGCCAGTTCAGTTACTTCCAGGCCTCATTGTGCTGTTTTTTTGTTTTTCCCCTAGAAAACTGTTAGCTCCCTATGTATTATCACCTTTTATTGTGAATATTTTGATATACATCCCCTTCCTCTGTACCTGTTTTCCTAAAAAAAAAAACAAAAAAACAAAAAAAAAAGCCATTTGTTGGTTTACAGACCGCTAGCTGTAAAATGATTTGACCCCAAAGGTTGGATTTAGCAAACAGCAACATGGGATGTACAGGAATACAGCGTTGATAATGTACTTTGGCTACAGCTGACAGGTTTATTGCTCCAAGTGATTACTTCCTGAAAAATAAGTCCTCGTATGTACTCGGGGGATGGAGACCAACTGTTGTGTCACAGCAGGAAATCCTCTCAATAACGGGGAAAATATCTGCACAGCAGGATTTCTGACCACCAAACATGACAGGTGGACATTGTTATTGCCCGTTGAGAATACTGCCTGTGAGTGGAGAAGGTAGTACTTGATAATAGTTGCCAAATCCCACTCCCCTAAGGTGTTGTCCCTGTTCAGGAAATTGCAGCTAATCAAGTCTGCATTCAGATGCCTGAGGGGGGGTAATGACAGCAGAGATGTTACCATGGGATACATACAGTCGGCTGATATCTTATCTGTTCGGTTGCAGAACAGTGTGGGTAGCTCCTTATGCTTTTGTGTCTGCAAATTTATGAGCTTGTGTCTTACTTTGGCAGACCTTTCTGAAACAGCTCAGATGCCCCTTCCTCTACTCCTCTACTCTGCTTGTGTCTAATTATTCTGTGACAGGGCAAACATTCACCCTCAAGGGCAGGGACGGCGATGTTGTTGAACAAATAATGATTTGTTTCCCCGGGCTGGAAATGAAATATTAAATATATACATTAGGGACTGGGATAATTTATCTCAGCAAAAAGAGAAGAGGCATTGGAAAGGCTAACCCAGGGAGGGCTTTGTTGTCATGGTTTTCGTTTCTGAAACTGTTGGGAGTTCTGGGTTTTGGTAAACATCGGTGCTCCTTCAGTGACAGCTCCTGTTGTCTTATTAACTTCAAAGTATTTGTGGTTGCATTGCAGTTTAAACCGAATCGACTTTAGAAGTATTACAGGTCATTATTGAATGTTTTGAGAGTGAATTATTTATATCACGACTATATTGCATATCATTTCATCATCCTCAATAAATCAGCTTTTGCTTGTGTGAGGCCAGATGCCACGTTCTGAATTATTAAGTCTATCAGCTACAGTATGTGGCTGTAAATGTCAGACAGTAGCTAGGTAGATGTGATAGCATTATGTAACAGAACTGAGTGTTGCTGAGAAATATATTTTAGAAAACTACAGTTGAGAATCAGAATGAGGTGGTACAGAAAGGCCTGGCATTCACATATATTCTGTAAAAAGCGTGTGTGTAGAACTGTATGTGTAAGTTTTCAATGGGCAGGAATTCCTCCTTTTGCCAGTTTTACACCGACTTTAGTGGAAACAGATTTGAGTGAAAGGCAGATTGAATGGATTGGAAGGAGCTGTCATTACATCTATACAGGCTGCATTGATCAGTTCTTTTGTTTTTCTGGGCGTTTCACGTGTCTGTCAGTTCATCTGATTTTTGTAAAGGCCAAAAATCGACTTCTCTATAGGACTTGACGGTGATTAGATTGTGGTGACCAAAGGTCAAAGGTTGGACTCAAAGATGAATCGATCAGCTATGCATCAATCTGAGTTTTTCTGGTCCAATACAGATTTAGGGATACACATTATAAGCACAAATTCCAATCAATAATTGCTGGTATCACAGTTTTGTAGGAATCGTCTGATTCAGCTATAAAATGTGCTAAGTCTCATATACTTTTATAAGATCTATTGGGAAAACGAGTTGCTGGTTGGCTGATGTTCATAATTATTAGGGTTGAAATGACTGAGCCAACGCTGTATTGAAAACCATAGCCAAGAAGCACCTTTTATTAAATTTTCTTCCTTTGGTTCCACAAAATTTATTACCCCACCTGCCTCAAAGGGCAAGCAAGGGGTATTGTTTTTTGGTTTGGTTTGTTTGGTAAACACTTTAGCAGCAAAACTATTGGTTTAATTCATACCAAATTAGGTTCATAGATTGCCAGTAACCCAGAATAGGTGTGATTACATTTTGAGAAAAGTAGGTCAAAATTCAAATTTTTTATATATTTCTATTAAAATCGTGTTTTTTTCCCATTTGCTTACACTACCAGTCAAAAGTTTGGACTCGCCTTCTCATTTAAATGGCATGAGATGGACCGCAGACGGCCAACAGGTGCTCAGTATCACTGCGAACTCCTTCAAGACTGTCGGAAAACATTTCAGGCGTCGACCTCATGAAGCTGATCAAGAGAATGCCAAGAATGTGCAGAGCAATAATAAAAAGCAAAATGTGGCTATTTTGAAGAATCTAAAACATAAAACATGCTTTGAGTTATGTCACACTTTTTTATTTACATAATTCCATACGTGTTCAGTCATAGTTTTGATGCCTTCAGTGAGAATCTACAATGGAAATAGTCATGAAAATAAAGAAAAACTAGGTGAGTCCAAACTTTTGACTGGTAGTGTATAATGGGCAACATTTCAAATGTCTATAAAAACATACATTTTGTTTCAATTTACTTCAAACTTGCCACATATATAGAGGCAATTGATATGCTGACATCAGCACACGCATAGACATGATGACTGGATCAGCTGGATCGATGCCAAAATAAGCTACAATACATGCGAGGGGCGGAGTTTGTTGTGCCCGGAACCACTTGTTTTAAAAGCATTTCACTTGTAAACCAACTATTCAATTATCAACTAATGTTTTTGTTAGATAATAGACATTGCGCCTTAGAGTATATCACTGTTAAATAGCTATTTCATAATCGTTTAGGAGTCTGATAACGTAGGAGATGTGTGCATAGGAGACAGTCATAGTGAGTACCGTATAGCACATTCAACAGGAGAGGAGTAAACAGGATGAACAAAGTGAAACCTTGAACAGTGACTCTCTGCCGCCTGTGACGGTGAAAGAACTAAACCAAACTACACTCTGTTACCTGTGGTGCTCGCAGGCTCATCCTCAGCTTTTCATTAACTCTGCAGTCCAGAAAATAGCGTCTCTTACTAAAACTGTGTTGGAAACCCAGCAAAAATGGAGGAATATTACTTCTGTATTAATTCACTTGGTCACGGTGATACTGAATCCAGTCCTGGGTCATGTTTAGGCACTAGCTGTCCCCATTATTCCTGATGGACCTGGTACCCGATACTGATAAAAACAGCGTAATATATTTAACAGTAAAAAAGACAGAGTAAATTAATCGAAAAACATAACCCGCATTAGATATTGATTCCATTGACCCTCAGGGTTGAATATGAGCTGATATTGTGATGTCTTAGTAAGATTTATTCCTCACTATATGGAGGAGAAAGAAATAATTATTTTATGTACAATCACACTTGACTTGAAACATTATTTTCTAACATGCAAAGAAAAAAAAAAGCAACTGGAGTATTTGACAAAGTGCATAGATTCCATTGGATAACTACTGCAGTGATTAATATGTTTCAGCTGCAACAAGTTCTTTAACCCTTTAACTGATGCAGTGAGTAGCTCCTCATTTCTTAAGCAACCATCAGTTGCGCAGAGCATAAAGACTGCTCGTACTCGTCGTCTTCTGCTTATCTGGGTCTGGGTCGCGGGGGCAGCAGCCTCAGCAGAGAAGCCCAGACCAGACAGCCCTCTCCCCACACACTTCCACCAGTCCTTCTGGGGGAATCCCGAGGAGTTCCCAGGCCAGAGATATAATCCCACCAGGGTTGGCCCCGAGGTCTCCGCCTGGTTGGACACACCCAAATGACCTCCCCAGGGAGGCGTCCAGGAGGCATCCTCACTAGATGCCTGACCCACCTCCACTGGCTCCTCTTGATGTGGAGCAGTGGTTCTACTCTGAGTCCCTCCCAGATGTCCGAGCTCTTCACCCTATCTCTAAGGCTGAGCCCGGCCAACCTGCGCAGAAAACTCATTTCGGCCGCTTGTACTCGCAACCTCGTTCTTTCAGTCATTACCCAGAGCTCATGACCATAGGTGAGGGTCGGAACAGTAAATCGAAAGCTTCGATTTGAAATCTCATAAACCACTATGTTATTCGCACTAGAACATGCATAACACTTCAACTGCCAAGACATATATGTGTGCCAATAAGCAAAGTATTTGAGTGTGGGACTTTTCTTTCCTACAGGCTGTGTATATTTACTATGAATTCTTAATTACTTGTAAAATTATAAGGCGATGGCTACTGCCACAGTACTGTGGCACGAAATATCAGTTTATCTATAGCCACAGAGCCAATCAGATGTTAGCATTTGTACTAGAGCCAATCATGGATACTGTTCTGTGAACTCATTAGCCTCTTGTTGCCACAGTACTGTGGTCATATATGGCGTATACTTCAGTGCAGTCTTTTGTGCATTTTGCTACCACAGTACTGTGGCAATTGATGGAAGAAATGACAAATTAGTGATAGCGTATTGTATTGAATAGAAATTATTGTTTTAAATACTCTATATGTTGTTTTTTAGTGTTCTTTGTTCTGTGAAGTCAGTGAGGTTGGAGAAGGTGGGCGGAGCTACATGGTAGATGCCACAGTGTGCCGTGTGACTTGTCAGTTCTGCGTATTGAGTGCTGTGGTCCGAATTCTGCCCTCTGAACATTGCCCCAGTGGCTGACATATCAATGTCAGATTTACCTACTGGCACCATTGGCGCCATCCCCTGTGCTCCTGTCCCCCATTTGAAAATCATCAGGAAAAAAACAAAACAAAAAAGTTACTTCAACCGGAAATTGAACTCAAGTCTTCTGTGTTGCAGCCCGATACATTACTGAGTGAGCAAAATTTCCACTGAGCTATTCGCTATATGATTGCCTTGGTACTTTTTGGGATGTAACAAGTTACCAGTCTAGACATGATATAACAAGGGGGCTGATTGGGTCTGTGGTAATGGACAAACCGATATTTCGTGCCACAGTACTGTGTCAGTAGCCACTTCGAAATGATAAAAAATAGTGCACCACCAGCTTGGGGAAATCTGTTGTTGGTGAAGCGAGTGTAAAAATGCCTCCAGAGTGCACTTTAATAAAGCACTGAAGTAGTCGAATGTGTTACATATTTTAATTACTGGCCTTTATTAGATTTTATGAGTTGGAGCATTTTTGTTTTCTATGTGTAGATTGCTTGATGATATGAATACTTCAAATATCTGAGGGTGTAAACTGTCTAATTAATTTGTTTCCTGTTATGTTATCCTCAGACCACCGACCAAGTCGCAGCTGTGGTCCTGTCTAAATACTGGAAAATGCTTGTTTTGGTACCTCACATAGCTCCTCGGTCTATTTCAGCGTGTGCACCTTCAGGCTGCTCAGTGGATCTTGATGGAGGGCCAGCCTGCATGATTTGGTTCTCCACTACACTGTTAATGTATTTTCAATGCAAACCTCGTGGCTTTGGGCCATCTTGTAGGTGTTATGTCAATAGCTCACTTCATTTGTTTCCTTGCCTAGCTGTTTCAAACCATGTGAAGAAGTCAAATCACAGCGCTGTTTGTCCACCTCCGCATGCATGCTGCTTTATTGATTGCTGTGCAATACCTGCTACACCAGGATTTTCTAGACATCTGCTACGTGTGCACCTGTTACCTGCTGCATTATAGTGAGTGAGTCAGCATTATCATCATAGTGCTTTTGACACTGCTTTTGATGCATATCGAGCCTTTCAGATGTATCTGTTTTGGGTGGAAAAAGGATGCGAGACGTAGTAAATACATTGTGAACACCAGTGCAATAAAGCTGTGATTTATTCTCTTTCACTGTGAAATAATCTGTTGACTTTTTTGCCGGGGAGTGAATTTAATGCTCAAGTTGCAGAATGTCAAAAAAATACTGCTACACTGGCATTCGCAGTTGTCAAAGCCAAGCGTGATGGTGTCGTATGGAGAGGTGGGAATGAACATTTGGTTTCAATATATGCCTATTAGAACCGTAAGCGTCCGTGCTAAACAGTTCTGATTAAAACGGTGACATTACATGCGTCTGAGAAGGAGTCGCCATGGAGAGCAAGTGTGTGTAAAGTGATCGGGTCAAGTAAACGCTTAAGCACTGCATATGGGTCCTCACAGAAAATCAATCCGGATCAATGAAGTAGGTTTTTTTTAATGTTGCGCTCTCAGTCTTTTCTCCAATGATCGACTTCTCAGAAGGATCACACATAAAAAATACAGAAGAGCCCCACCCACTGTCCAAACGTTGCCTCTTTTTTAATGGCCACAGTAATTATTGTATTTTACAGAGACTAGTTTTACATTATGGGTCAGTAGCATTACATGTTTGCCAGTTAATTCAAGTCAGTTTAACCCTTAAAGATATTTTTGTGGTGACTTTTTTGTTTCCTTTACATTTGACCATTCATAAGTAATAGATAGATAGATAGATAGATTATTGATCCTTTGCTGGAAATTGTTACTGGTGTCATAACCAAATAACAAAAAAAACCCAAAAAACCCTGACCCATCCCAACAGACAACCAACATTAATATATCACCATTCAGTTGAAGTTTTATCCTCTCCATTTTGCATTTGTCCGTGAACATCTGATATTTTCATGTATTTAATTTACTGATTGTGTAGGTTTTCATAAATTATAGAAACATCAAAGATTTTTAAATCCAAACAGAGAAAACGGAAGAAAAAGTGGCTTTCTCAGCAAAATATGTCTTTAACCACTGTCATTTATCTACATGGGTTTTTACTGTTGAATCTATGTTGCAGAACATGATGGTATTTCTGTGTTCACACTGGAGCCTCTGAGCCTCAAGTCAGTTCAACCCTGAAAGACATTTTTGTGGTGACTTTTTTTTTTTTTTTTTTTAACATTTAACCATTCCTAAGTGATATATCCCCCTTCATTCGAAGCTTTATCCCCTCCATTTAGCATTTGTCAGTGAAAATCTGGTATTTTCATTTATTTAATTTACTGATTGTGCTGGTTTTTCATAGAAACATCAAAGATTATAACATCAAACTAAAAAAACTGAAGAAAAAGTGACTTGTTCAGCAAAATATGTCTTTAACCACTGTCATTTATTGTAGGTTTTATTTTTGAATCTATGTTGCAGAACATGATTGTATTTCCATGTTTGCTATGGTGCATCTGAATGCCCAAGTGGTTCATATCTGATGCTGTTACAAGGCTGAGAAATTGCATTTTACCTGAGTTATTCACATGAATTGATGGGATTAGTCGTTCAAAACTTAGTAAATATTTTAGATCAGTAG
This sequence comes from Apogon hyalosoma, assembly GCA_037367295.1. NCBI lineage: Eukaryota > Metazoa > Chordata > Actinopteri > Kurtiformes > Apogonidae > Apogon > Apogon hyalosoma. The sequence goes on from JAPQRP010000015.1 coordinate 5,092,184, forward strand.
ATGCGATTTTGTTTGCCGTTGGCTGGTAAGTTCGTTCAGGGGTAATGTTGTTGTTTTTGCATCCGTCAGTTACTTCACTTTCACTTAAATTAACTTCAGACAATGAGGAATCACAGTAACTGCGGGCTGCTGTTTTAGCTTCTGAACTCTGACATGCAAATGTATAAACATGGTAATCTGATTCACACAGATGCTTTCCTAAGTGTAAAAACTGTTTTGGTTCATTATGGAACTCCACTGGGACAAATTAGGCTGCCACAGTCTATGTAGTTAATGAAAACACTGTAGCTCTCACAGATGCACATACGGTTTGGAAAATGTGGACCAGTGTTTACTCGATCAATTTGCAGATTTGTTTTGGGTTTCATCAGCTATTGTCAGAATGTTGCAGTAGTATCGGCACAAAACGGCTCATAAATGAACCATGGAAACATAGACAAAGCCTGGCAGAAACCAGAGAAAATTTAACTGTTATTGTTTGGTTTCACCTCGCCTATATTTTATGAAATGAGAAAAACTGTAATTCAGATTATTGATTGTGATTCTACCCCAAAACACCCATATACAAGACCAACCAACACTCAGTTTGCAATCACACAAAGATTATTTATCTGGTGTAAAGGGTTGTCATTCAATTTTCTTGCTGTAAATTGAGTAGTTAACAGTGCAATATGTGTAAAAACACCACCTGATGACATACAGAATCCATAAAATGACAAATACATTCATAAAAATATGTGTCCAGCTAAGAGATTGTTACTACCGATGGTGTAAAATGAGTATTCCAGCCAGCACACGTATTGTCTGCTGACGCTTGGTGGATATTTATGCATTTGATTGGGGTCAGAGTTTTGCAGATCAGAAATAAGGGAGACTGAGCCCGAGGAACTTGATTTATACTGACCTTTATGCGGGCCACAGTTTTTCAGCATTGCTGGAGTGCAACAGCAGCATTTCATTAGGCACAGTGGAAATCCATCATACTGAGTGTTTCCCCTTTGGCTACATTTGTTTGTCGACCAATCAAGCGAAGCTGGCAGATGGACAGATTCATCTTTTTTTTTTCATCAGTGTACGAGCTAAAATTTCACAACAAGGGAAGCTACTGTTGATGAATTTAATTTTCCTCATGGAATCTCCCCTTTTTGTTTCGTCCACCTGTTCTTTTTCTTCCAAGTGTCTCATTCTGCAGGAGCGTTACAGAAGTTTAAGAAGACTCTTTATCTGTCAGTGCGTTGTACATGTGGACAGGCAACACGCACTGAAACTGAATCTCTGCATTTAACCCATCTCTAGCTGAACATGCAGAAACACACCATGTACTAGGGGGGTGCAACGGTACACGTCGGGCCGTCGGACCGTTCGTTACGCCCCTCACGGTTCGGTACGGGCATGTTCCGCGGTACGACTCATTTGTCATTTTCAAATGACATTTACGGACAACTCGCGTTTATGTTGGAGCTTTGCAAGATGGCTGACTTACGGAATTCTACTGTCGTTGGTTGGAGCCGGACGTAGAGCACAGCCCTTCTACTTCCAGTACTACCCTTCTTAATATTAACATTAGTGTCCACATTAGTAAAACCTCCTCTGTCGTCGCCATGTTTGTTATTATTGACTTTCTTCTTCTTTTCAAAACACTTTACTCTTCTTTACGGTATTCGGTCAGTATGGTAATAAAGAGCGGCGCCCTCTAGTGGATTGATTGAGAAACGCTCATTCCAAAATACAGGACGCATGGAAGTATGAAGGCAGTGACACATGACAACATTAAAAACGGACGAACGTAAAGCAAGCATAAATGAGCCTTAAGGCTCTCCATCAGCTCCCAGCTTCGTATCGGCGCACAGCCGGGCTGCGGTCGGGCTCTGGATCCGAACCGTACTTTACCGTGAACCGTGAGTCAAGAACTGCAATATGTACTGAACTGTGGATAACCGGCACTGTTGCATCCCTGCCACGCGCTGCAGACTCGGAGCGGTGGGCTGCCATGTCAGGCACCCAGGGAACAAATGGGGGGGTTAGTGCCTTGCTTGAGGGCACGTCAGCCAACAGTTTCTCTGCTGGTTTGGGGAATCGAACCAGGGACCATCAGTCACGAGCATCCAACCGTCTAAGCCATGGCTACCCCTACTGCAGAACAATCACAGATAAAAATCACCCAGTATATGTATTATCATCTAATTAAACATTTATTCATTAAAAAAAACAAAAAACAAAACTTTGGATACTTTGTGAAATGTAAATATAAACAAAATGCAATGAATTGTAAATCTCATAAACCCAAATGTTATTCACAGTTAGAACATGCATAATATTTGAAATGCTAAAACTGACAAAATAATAAGGTAATTCTGACTTTTTCATACATGTTGTTGCTATCAAAGTTGGGATGGGGAGAACAAAAGACTGGAAAAGAAGCAGTACAAAAACAAAAACAGATGAAAGAATATTTTGCAACTAATGAGGTTAGTTGGTAACAGGTCAGTAAAATGATTGGATGTGAAAAGAACAGTTTCTGCCCTATCCACACTTAACATGGGTATTTTGCAAATCAGATATTTTTGAGCCTCTCGTCCATAGATTGCACGAACAGTCTCAGGTCAAAAATACTGAGATTTTTGAAACTAATTTTGTGTGTATCCATGTGGACAGGCAAAACAGAGAGATTGGAAAATGAAGGCATCACATCCCATTTTGCTCATCTCTGTTGTTTCTGTAATGAAGCTGCTTCTGAAACATCAATTCTGGTAATACATTTTCTTTATAAGTTATTACATATTCTATCCAACAAAGAAACTTTTTAAAAACATATTTATCCATTTATTTAATACATTACACAAAACCTCAGCATGAAACATACCTAAAGCAAAATTTTGTCTACATCCTTTTTTATAATAAAACCTAAGTTTAAAAGTTTTTTTTTTTTTTCTTAATTAATTCGTTTTTGTTGTAAGTCTGGTCTGAAGCTTCTTCTGACCTCACAGTCTGTTTCAGTTGCTTTTACCCCTTAGCGATTCTTACACGCCAGAGAAAATAATTGTTTTATTTTGGCACAACAATGCAACCATTCAAAGACAATGAAGATCTGTTCTCACTAAATGATGTAGCTGGCAATAAATCCCATACTGGAAGAAGCCTAGTGTTCTGTACTTACTTTTATTGTTTCCCTGCTTCATGTATTCACACAAAAATCTTATTTTGCCTCCTTAAAGCTGCTACAGTAATATCATGCTGGGTGTCATATCTTTGTTTTACTCCTTTGTTTTCTTTCTGAAGTATCCCTCATGAAATCCCTGCCATACTCTGAGTCCTTGCCCTTTCTTGCATGTACAGGATTTGCCATCTCCGTCTGTCGCACCCTCTCCCCGGACCTGAACAATCAATCAGCACCATGCTGAGCACTCCGCTGAAATAATGAGTATACAGTAGCTGAATATTTCATACAGCCCGTACCATCTATCCCTGCGTTATTTGCATCTTGAGATTGAGGACCCGCGCTTGTTAAGGTCTGATTGCAGAAATGTTCGTCTTTTTATGAGGGGATGCGGTAATTGGGCTTGTTCAAGTAGCCGTGTTGATTTCTTTCTTAGCTGATTTTATGCTTAGTTATTCATCACAGAGAAACGGAGACAGTGGTGGCTACAACTAAAATATTCAGTGTACTGTATGAGTGCCATAGATTCATCATGAATCATGTTGAAACCAGATGAAAGCTATTGTATCTTACTGATCTCAATTTATAGAAATGAAGGTGGGCATGTATGGGTCAGAAGAGTTCAAGATGTATGTTGTTGTAAGGGACCTCAGAAGTGGTCATTTTATAACCGTTTTTGTGGCTGGACCCCTCAGCTTTAGTTGAATAGGTCAGCGTGTCAGAACCTTTTTTGAGCCACGGCACATATTTTACATTAGAAAAAGCACAAGGCACACGACCAAACAAAAATGTCACAAAAAGTATATTTATTGAAATATAAGGCAAATCTAGTCTCAATGTACTTACTCAGTCTGAAACCTGGGCCTGTTTAGTTGAACACAAAGCTGATATTCTTGCAGGAATTGTAGAAAGACACACACGAATCTAACTCAACAGCTCTGAGTCTCTTTTTTTTTTGTCTTTATATCAGTCATGCTTGAAAAGCCCACCTCGCATAGATAGGTTGTGGAGAAATGGAACAGAACCGAAATAGTTTGGTTTTCCAGAATGGGGAACACCTTGGCAGCAGTCACCAGACACTCTCCCGGAGGGGCGGGGGTGGGGTCGGGGGGGTTGCAAGCACATCGGTGGTGCACGGGCGACATTATCGTGGGGCGTTTGGAACAAGAAAGCTGAGAGGGGTGCATCAGCGACCCCCTCGACAGACCCCCCCAGCTTAAGGATTGAGGTCCGTCGTATAATATTATGGGAGGCCTATCTCCCCCGCCCCAACCTGATTGCTGGAATTTCCAGGTAATCTTCTAATCCGTGCATCACTAGTGAGGGAGGCTTTAAGAGAATGCACCGCATCGGGGCTGGTTCACTTTCACTTTTGTGTTGCAAAGGGAAACAGGAGACTGCTGTTGTAGAGTGGATCATCGGTGCGTGCAGTCGTATGTATCTATGTCACGCTGCTCCTTTACAGTTCCAATCAGGTGAAATTGGATAATCTTCCACGGCACACCTGATGATTTCTCACGGCACACTTATGTGCCGCGACACACTGGTTGGGAAACACTGGTATAGGTTTTCTGTCGAATGATGGATTACTTTTGTTGCAGACAATAGAGACTTTGGGATTTTTAAGTGATCTCTGAAACCCACAAAGGTTGCAGAATGTACTTGGGAGGTTGAAACCCTACACCTAGTGACATAGTGAGTTAAGTGGGACAGGTCGCAAAAGTACATGCAGTCTTTAGTCAATTAGAAGTACAGATACTTAAAAAAATAGTCTGGTAAAGGAATAAAAATAGGTCTGGGATTAAAAAATAAATAAAAGTCAAAGTATTGCTGCATTTCTACTGGCTTCTGTGCAGAGCTCTCCATGTTCATGTCATTTATTGTTTGTTTTTGCTTTTATTATGCTGATTACCTGTGTTCTGGTGTAATTCCTTTTTTAATTCAATTTGTTAGGTTTTATTGTTTCCAAAATTAATTGCTTTTATCATCACTAATCCCTGTGTTTTCTCGGTTATTTTGCAAATGAACCCCTCACCTCAGTATTTTCTGTGGTGACATAAATGTTCTAATAATGCTAATCATCTGTGTTGGTATTCGTTTTTTTTTTTTTAGGTTTGGACCTTTTCTTTTTGATCAAGTCTGCCTTTGTTGTCAGGTTTGTCTGTGTTGATGTTAGGCACAGATGCAAAATAAGAAGTAAGTGGAAAATATCCCTCAAATGCATTAAAACCAAAATTTACTGAGTGAGACTACAATGCTTTAAAGACTTAAAATAAAAGATCGTAAATGTCTGTAAATGCCATGAGAAAACTTCAAATTCATAGAATAGAGCTGGGCAGTGAAGTAACTCTAGCAAAGTGGCCAAACCATGATACTGCAGTTTCTGTGGTGCATCAAAATGATCATATATCTGGAGTCAAGGGATGATCCATCAAGGGTTCATTTACATAAAGTTACATAATCAGATTCCACTGGAGGACTGTTCCAGCGTCCACGATCCTTCCTAAGACTCCAAAGTGTCCTTTCTTTGGACAAAATGCATGGAAACTCCTAAGCTCCCATAATCCTCTGCACGCGTCAACTACAGTCTCAATGAAGGAGAAGAAACAGCTGTTTGCTTTGCCAGTGTAAATGCATTTAAATACAATTAGGCACACTTATTAAGCAAGGCAACGGAAGTTTGTTTACAGTGTAAAACGCATTTCATGCACAAAGAATGTTCCGTATGCTTCTGAGTAAATAATTGGAACATCCACAGGAAAACGAAATCTTAAAAGATAGTCGCATTAAGACGAGAATATCATTGCAAAAGAGAGAAATTAAAGAGCGATTAAATAGTTAAAAGAAGGTGCAGTGCTCCTGAATCAACTAAGTAGAATTCATTAACAATTTAATCAATTGGCTTACGAATAGAGACTTGTCTTTAATTGGATTTAACAATATCTATATTTGTAGTAAAATTGTAGCATGAGCAGATGAATGTTGTTTCACCTTTATTTTTTCCCTTGTAAATCAAGTATTGGTTTTGTACTAATACTACTGTTGTGTGTCAGTGCCTTAGTGAACCACTAATTTGGGGGGCGGGACCTTTTCTGCTCACTACACTGTTCAATTCATGAACATATTGATCAGTACGAAGGACTCTTGTACTTGCTGAAGGAAGTGACGACCAAGGAAAGATCCTCGACTTTCAGAAACGTACTTTAATGACGTAAATATGTTTTATCCGAGCCTTAAAAGCCCTGCATATAGGCTATGTGTAAGTCTAGAATAGATGTTTGGTGAATGTCATCATCAGCATGTTTCTTTAATTTGTACAAACCAATAACAGAAGTCCTCTGGGAGTCATTTTGAGAGGTCTCAAGTGGACCTGCTCTATAGGTATCGAATTTTTAGGGGAAAGGGGGATTTAGACGTGCAGAAATGTCCATAAAGCCCCATGCTCGCCTTGTAAATATTTCTTTTACTTGCAGATAATTTCCGAATCACTGAGCGATCTAGTATACTGCGAAAACCAAGGTTTATTTGCCTGTTTTTATGTTTTTAGCACGACAATTTATAATGTACCGTAAATGCGTCGTCGCACTAATTTGTTTGTTCATGGCTCCATTACAACAAAACTACTCTAACCTTGACAAAAATAAAGGTGAAAAAGTCAGTGTGATGGATTAAGATCTCTACAACTTCATTTCACAGTGCCCTGAAATGAATGGAAACCGCCTGCAAGGAAGGAAATTAATCTAAAAGGATATACATTGGAAAGTGGCAAGCAAAAACTGTACATGCAATTTGTAGTTAATGGGCTAAAAAATGCAATCATTGGTATGGTTCTTTAACCTTGAGCACAGCTGTGTTGTGGATTGTGCAACTCAATATCCACACATACTGGTCTGTGTTTTGTGTTCTTCAGGCTTGTGTTGGAAGGGTTCGCTCTGGTTCTGAACAGGAAATGCTCTGGTCTGAGTCAGGACAAGCAGAGACCTTGTAATGAATGGACAGGTTTGTAATTAGAGGCTAATCCGGCTGTCTGTTGTAGGGCTGGAGGATAAATAGGTCGCTGATAGGCCGCAGTACAGGACAACTTGGTACTTTAATATCAAAATTTCTATTGTGAAAGGGGTTTTTGTGAGCACAGAGGAGACGCAATGCATTCCTTTCCTCCTTTTTGCACAGGAAGTCTGGATCTGTCTGTGGTATTAATAACGATTTCCCACAGTATCACTCGTTAGGACTTTGACATGATAAGCTGGTTTCCACCGTGGCATTGAATGTAATTGCATTTCACAGCCAGATTGTGTACACAGAATGAGCAAGCAGTCAGTTTGTCTAAAACCACTGTGTTACTACTTCTATCCATTTTTTTTTTTTTTTTTTTTTTTTTTTATATAGACATTTATTATACACTGTCCGGCCAAAAAACTCCCGGGCACAATACTTTGTTGGGCCACCTTTTGCTTTGATTATAGGACGCAAGTGATGCCAAGCAGTGCTTATGCAGTATCACAATAAATGTCACAACATTTATCTCCCTCCAGAGTTGCATTCATGTTTTGCCAAGATCTTGTGTTGGTGATAGCGAGTTGGAATGTTGTGTAAAGTCTTCTCCATCACATCCCAAAGATTCTCAAAGTGATTCAGGTCTGGACTCTGTGGTGGCCAATCCATGCGTGAAAATGATGTCTCATGCTCCCTGAACCACTGTTTCACAATTCGAGCCTGATGAATTCTGGTGTTGTCCAATCTTTATGCCTTCTAGCAAATTAGTGGTAGTTGAAGAAATGAGAAGTGACTCACTGCATCAGTTAAAGGGTTAAAAAAAAACTTGGCATTGCATTGTAATGTAGCTTGGCGACGAGACTAAAATCTAATGTCAGAGCATATGCAATTTTATATCATAATCTAAATGATTTAAATCACCGTAATTGCATTCGATTTTGTTTTATTTGCTCCTTGGCTTTGGTTTTCATTTTTCATTTAATTTTATTTATCTTTGCTCATCACCAAATACATGGTATGGAGCACAAACACCATGTCGTAGCAGAAAAAAAGAACAATATACATTCAACAGTAACAAAATTCATTGAAAAAGAGGTAAAACCCTTTTCAGAAAGGCGCCCAATTTATGTATTGCCTTTGGTTGTTCGGACTGAAGAGCATTATAAGTTTATACATTGATGGATGCTGTGAGTAGTATTTTGGCAAATACTTTACAACCTGTACATTAGTACTTTCAAATAAAACATGGAACTCATCCACCACAAAACAATTACAGCACAAATGACAGACTTTCAGACTTCTTTCCAAACCTTCATATTATCCGGTGACTTTAGGGATCCTTGGGTTGTTTGTTCCAAAGTTACAAATTGCTTGGTTGTAACCAAGGTTTTCACATAACAGATATTTTTCAAGTGTGTATTCTGATTTAACTTCAACATAAACATCACCTAAAGTCATGATAGCCCTGATTTCATTCGCCATTTTTGTACACGCTGGTCTTTCAGGACCTGTTCCTCAGTTTGTTTAAGCCAAATGACATTATTGAAAAGCTGTGTGGTCCAGATGTATGACAGGCCACAGTGGTCCAGTATGTGCTTTGCCTGTTGAAGCCATGGGGAGATGTATTCACCTGTGTTATACAAATGGAGTAAGTAGTCGTATGTACTGTTCAACACTTGGGTCGACCTCTGTGGATGGCTGATCTAGTCAAAAGATCATGTGATGATTTTTTTTTTTGAGGTAGAATCATGATCCATGATCCACATAGTTAGTTTTCAGCGTTCAGCGAGTACAGGCTTGAAATCAGTGTGAATCCTTCAATGTCACTGATAAAATGAGTCAGCTGATGTTAGACATTAGGTAATGTAGCATTAGCATTAACACCTAGATTCAGCACATAGCACACACATTTGGAGCTTGGGGACCGACTCCAGATCATCATCAGTGCCATGGTCAGAGGCACCGACATGAGAATTAATTAAAAACGTACCTGTTTTTAATGGCAAGAGAAACCTTCACGACGCAGAGCGGACAGGTAAACTCCTCAAACAATGGTAGAAAGGCACTGGTATGGAACTTTCTTGCTGTAGGTGTAGCTGCAGCCTGCTACCCACTTTCAGGACTACGATAGTTTGTGGACCTGTATAGGAGACGTGGGTTCATGTGGTCTATTTATGTGTGTTTATGTGTCTTTTTGCCTTCTTTATTATAGCCTCATTATTATTGCCCCGATGTAATCAAACCATAATCACGGCATTGTTTAGATGTCAGCGGTACGGTGGTGCGGTGGTTAGTATTATGTGGGGGTGGCATGTTCTACCTGCATCTTCATGGGTTCCGACAGACCGCTTTGTTTTCCTCCCACCATTCACAGACATGCACCTTAATGGGTTAACTGGTCATGTGAGAGTGACTGGTTGTTCGTCTGTATATGTCAGCCCTGTGATGAACTGGTGACACGTCCACTGTTTAGGCCGCCTTTACCCGATGGTAGCTGAGGTAGGCTCCAGCATTAGGTGCACAGAGCTGAAAATGAATGAATGAATGAATGAATGAAGGTTTAGATGTCTGTCAGACTACCTTGCGTGATGAAAAATGATACCTCCCAACTAAACACATCAACAAAATGACAGTCTAGGTCAATATGTATCTAAGTGGACCAAGGGTCAGTATGTGACGAGTTGTGAGCAGTCGGTCTACCAACTTTCATTCTCAAGTCACTTCAGAATGGGCTAAGTAGTCTTATCAAATCAAGGCAATGTGATAAAGAGCTGAAACACTGAAAAACAGTAACTATTTTAACATGTATAAAGTTGATTTCTTTATTAATCGGGAGATAAATTACAAGAAAAACAAAATAAAGTCCCACTAAGTAACATAAGCATCGGCTATCAGCCAAAATGTGATTTGAAATATCTGTATCAGTACTGGCCAAGAATTTTGCTGTCGGTGCATCCTTAATCCTTACAATCCATTCCTCATTTGCTTAACAACCTGCTATGAATATATAGAAAATACACTGTGGAATAATGTTGAGACACTGTTACCAAATTCACTGATGGACTCATTTCTAGCGCTGCATGATTAATTTGCACATATCTCTCAAAGTTTTTCTAATATATGTAGATATATACAGGTATAGGAGTGTGAAGGTGGGTGAAGAGGGGATACTGTAGTGGTCTTTGGCTTAACATGCAGAGAATTTAGGTGAGTAATAGAGAGGCAAAAACACTGAAGCAAGCCGACAGACAGAGAGACAGATGGAGAGAGGGGAAAAAAAAGGTTCAATGCCAAGTTTTTGACTTTCAAATTGGACCGCACAGTCCAACATGATGAGGGAGTTTGGAAACCTATTAAAACCTAAGATGAGGAAAACAATTCTGCCAACATTAGCAGCATTCTGTCAGACTGGGCAAATAAACATCTTTCATAGTCAGACTCTGACTTGAGTTTACAACAGTGAGGTAGCAAAATCTGCATGCTTACTTCAGTTTCCACAAAGCAGAGTACAAAACACTGTGGGGAAAAGAATCCCTCTCTCATGCATTTGCATGAAATCTTCCAGCTGCAGTGTGTTTGGGTATATTGGACATTAACCTTCGGATGTCTTTCAAGTTTCATTGTTCCCATTTTCGGACTTTGCTCAAACAGTGCTGTTTTTCATGTATTTTATTTGTGGGTAGAAAGACATCCATATTCAGAAGATGGTTTTTTTTTGTTTTTGGTTTTTTTTTTTGTTTTTACCCACTCACTCCAAAACAAGCCATAGTAAAATGGAGTTAAAACAGAGACTTAATTTTTAAATTGACATGCAAGACAAGACGGGACTCGTAAACTGAAGTGCAGCTGAGTTTTTGCCAAAGTCTGGCAGTGAGAAGATGTTTTTTAAAATCTAATTTCAAGGAAACTGTCTAGTTGTATAAAGACCACACCATCATATGGTTTTTATGATGTAGTGGCTGCCAAAAAGAAGCACCCCCACCACCCACCCTGCCAAAAATTTTAACTTTAAAGGGGTCATATTTTGCTAAACCCACTTTTATTAGTCTTTGGTTCATTTATTTGTGTATTTGGACCCTAGTAG
>JAPQRP010000015.1:5110507-5149286 GCA_037367295.1 Apogon hyalosoma
ATTTTGAAAGACAAAGTGGACATTCTATTCTATTCTATTCTATTCTATTCTATTCTATTCTATTCTATTCTATTCTAATTGAACCAACTAAACTTGCCACAGTAAAACTGGACTAGTGAGCTGAAGATGACAAAGATAAGGTGTGTGTGACACGCTGCAGCCCTGATTTAAATTAAAAAGAAGCTTGAAAACAAATATTGTCTAGTGGTGAGTCTTACTCGATCACCTCAATGGTTGCCACTGTACAATACTAAATTAATGAATTCATTCATTCATTCATTTAAAAAAAGTGAATTATTATGCAGCTGTCCACACATCAAATAAGTCCAACCCTATCTAAAATGAACTGCAAAAAACAAAAGTGACCCCAAAATGCAACTTTAATCTGAAAAAAGATGATTAGCATTTGTAGATATTAAAGCTTGCAAGCGGCTGGAGTCGTGAAATGTGGTAAGGGAGAGTCAGGATAAGGTGTAGGACCTCCTCATTTTAGACAGCCGAAGATTTATTACGGCTCCCCTCTGCTGCCAGAGTCTTTGCAGGATCAAGGCAGAGGTTATCAAAACTATTCGTGCACTTTTGTAACTCACCTTACAAGGTCTGTTTGATTTACTGTAATTTATAAGCAATGCTAAAAAATATAGTGCGGCCAAAGTGGGGTAAAATAACACCAGGTGACAGGGCGTAACAACAGGGAACACCACTTCGAATCAGTACACTGTGTATAGTGTAGAAGCAAGTGAACTGAATAAATAGGAGAAGTGAGTTTATTGCAGAGACATCTAGCAGTTACACATCTCCACCTACTGTAGCTAAAATTCTTTTTCCGTCCAGCTGCAGCAGTCGAGTAAGTGCTTGGCTGTATATTTGAGATCTTCAATACACAATGTGATGTACTGTAGCAGCTCATACACTCTGCTCACTGAAGCTGAATTAATGGTTTACAGTAGCACCCCGGGCTCATTTGCCAGTCCCCGTCGATTGGGCAGATGCTCACTGGCAGGTATCCACACCAGCAGTAGAGTACAGCACAGGCTTTAGTGGCCCACTGGTGCATCTTTAGACTCGGTGGTACAGAAAGATTATAAAAGAAAGTATACAATAGAGCAAGAAGGCGCCTCTGCATCAGGTCTGGCTAGGATGATGGTTCTCAATCATCTCAGCTGGAGTAATTGTTCGTCAGGCTCTATAAATACATACTTTCCCCATTATGTACTGCTAAATGCATCGCATACTGGTATGTGGTTTGATGCTTATTTGTGTGTTTTCGCTGTGAAAACTGTAGGCGCCACGGCTAAGCCGGCGAAAGCTGTGAAATGTGAACGTCTAAATAGTTCTGAAACAGAGCAGAGGGGATCGATAGACAGAGCACACCGCTTAATTTGGTTTCTTAACCTGCTCGCTTTTTGTGGTTGTAAATAGAACTCTCTGCCCTATTTCCACTTTCCCCCCGATGTAGCAATCGACAAACAGGAGGGAAACGACAGCGAAATGAAGGGACAGTCAGCGAGAGAGAGAGAGAGCTGCAAGCTGTGAACAGCTGTTTCCACGCGCCTCCCCCTGCTGATCCAGAGATTATTATGAATGCTCTGATTAATAAATGTAGATAAATAATGAGTAATGCTTTGTTTGTGGTTACAGGTTTGTTTGGTATTGTTTAATTCAAACAGCAAGCAAACGTGATCGATTATGCTCCAGGTATAGAGGATGTTTTTATGCCCTTTTTTTTTTTTCTTCCCTGACCCACTGAAGCATGCGCAGACACATTTTAACTCTTGCAAACACAGTCAAGAAAATCTCTCTTAAGGTACATTGTCACCTGCAATATACAGGGTTCCCGTGGGGTCTTAAAAAGTCTTAAAGAGTCTTGGATTTACAAATCTGCATTTAATACCTTAAAAAGTCTTTAAAAGGTATTTGTTTTGATATGGTAGGTCTCAAGTTATGTTGCCACAAACTTTTTTGCTGTATTGTGTTCAAATGGGCCTGGGAAATGTCCAAGCTGCAAAGAAGGTAATGTTAGTCTCATAAGTTCCACCCGTTCCAATTTATACAGACAATTTAGACTGAAATTATGAAACAATTATCACTAACTTTGCAGCCCCCAGTGAGAAATGACTCGAATGGTGGAAATCAAGGTGTTGGAGTAAATAAATACATTTTCCATATACATACATTATAATACATTTTCTAAGAGTCACACATTTTTGCCAGTATGGCCGTGAAATGGGCATTAAATTCTATCTTTAGTCTTAAAAAGTCTTAAATTTAACTTGTAGGAACCCTGAATATAACACTAGTGCAGTCTAAAAAATGCAGGTTTCAGAACAATGCTGAGCAAAAATGAAACATTTTTACCACTTGATTAAAATTAGATGCATCGTACACTGTACAGTAAAATTCTTTTAAAGTTTATAAAACATGTTAATGAATCATTTATTCAACACTTAATACATGGAATGTGTATTCTGCATTATTTTGTTGATGCAAAACTAGAAAATTCTATCAGTAATTTTAGAGTCATGATACGTAACATCCTCTTACATTGTGTGATTGGGCCAAAAATTCTTACAACAACCTTTAAAATAGAATGAAATCTGTAATCTGTATCATAATTTTCTCACTGCTTATGAAATGTAGATGAGTTAAAACCACACTATGAGTTTTTCAGTAGTTTGGGATGGCTTTTTTTGTTGTTATATCAGAGTAGAAACTGTGCATTCTTGCAGAATTATGGATACAAATTTTAACATGATAGACAATATGTAGATGGAGTAAACTTTGGTCCACATTTCCCCTTACATACAGCTGCAGTGTTTGAGATTAATTACCAAAATTACGGTAGACTAGTTTGTCCTACTGAAGAGGTAGGCCATAGTAAATGAAAAAAAAAAAATTTACATTGGCTTAACTCTAAAAATCTGTGTGATCATACTTGGCACACATCAGAATTCAGTCACTGGATAAGATGATTGACTTAAGAGTAATTTGTCATCATTTTTTTTCCCCCTCACCACGAAAACAATATGTGGCTTAAAGTTTTGTATGTTCATGGGCACAAAATCCAAATACTATAGGTAATGCAGGCAAACACTCTGAAATAAAGTCATTAGCATATTAATGCAACAAACCCATAGCTTAGTATAATGCTGTTGTGCAGTAAAACATCTCAGCTAACATTAAAATTGCCATTTTATAAGTCGGAAAGTTTTGACAGCACTTTGATTTATTTTAACTCCGCAAAGTAGAGTGTATGACAAATTGAGATAAAGATGTCAGGGGCAAGTGATGCCATGAGATTTCCCCGTCTTTGTCACTTAATAACTTTAATACGTAACTTTTTTTTGTTAACAAGAATTCAACTTCACTGTCTGATAGTTAAACATCACCAGCAGTGGTAGTGAAAACAGCTCCCGTGATTCCTCACTCTTATCAATGTCAGTGTCAATGTCGAAGTCATCAAATTGTTATATTGCTACTTTAATTTTATGTTTTCATTTTGACTGGGAGAGCCCGGAACATTAAAAAGCAAAATAATCATTTAACCATCAATCAAGGTACATTTCTGAAATCGTTTTGCAGATCACACGTCACAACTCTCGTCTGTTTTTTTTTTTTTTTTTTACTTTTGTTTGCGTCACTGTAGATCTCGTCGCTGTAATTATAAACTAAAGCAGGCCTCAGCAGCATTTGTGTCAGTATGTATTGATTGTGAGGGAAATACCTACGCTTTGACATGGCCAATTTGTCATGAACGGTACAGGCGCACACCCAGTGCCACTATACAGGTCCAATTCATCACACTGTATTGACTCGCCTCCGGTTCTTCCTGACCATCCATTATAATCTCAGGTAAAGGCATCAGCGCCGTACTCACTCTTTTGGTGTTTACCATAGAGACTAAGAAAGTAGTTTGAGCTTTTAGTTATTGACTGATCTGTTTTTTTTTTTTTTTGAAGAGCAGGTCAGTCAGCTGTGGGATTAAATCCACGATAACAGCGCTGAGAGACTGCAGCAGGAGTAGAGGCTTACTCCTGTAGATGTAGATACACCTCCACATCTAACCCTGCATCATCTCTCTTAACATTTCTTTTCTCCATTGCTTGCACAGTTAACTCCATAAGTGACATTCCAGCACTTTACACTCACCCTAAGACTCTTCAATGACACCCTGCTCAATGTGAACTTCTCCTGGCAAGCTACAGTGAGAGCAGCTCCAGAGTAGATTGATAGATTTGGGCCATAATGAGAAGGCTCTGCCTTGCATGCTGTCAGGTGAAAGCGTATCTCAGCGCCCCCTGGAGCCTTGGAAAGGTCAACGTGCCTCTTAATCAAACATCAGGCAGGCCAGCCCCACTGTCAGCTGGACGTTGCTGCTTGCTCCCTGCTGAGTTTAAAGTTCACTCCCATCTGCTCTCGGAAACTTACCCTGAGCACAAAATGGCGGTCGTTATGCTCTCGTAAAACTGTCGAAAGGTAGATTTGATAGCCGTTTATGATGGGCCCTGATGATGAACATGCTTTATGCTCTTAAAATGAGCCCATCTCAGCTACATGGGATAGTGCATGTCAGTGAAGTATTCATGCTCAAGGAGGTTTTCCTTTTATTGACTTACATAAGGTATGTTCTATTTATACGTAGTCATTGTGCATTACAGATAATTTTAATGTGAAAGTGTTATGGTGGCTCTAAAAGGTTGTGAACTGCTCCCATTTCTTACATGGTTACAGGTTTTCTGTGGTTAAAAAAACAAAAAATAACATTTGATTTCTGTTTCTTTCCCCAAAACTGGGCATCAAAACATATTTGTTGTTACCTCTTTCAGTGTATCTCTAAGCGACAGACTAGAAAAATGTTTAGTTTTACTTCTGACAGTGTGATATGAAGTCTCAAA
Source organism: Apogon hyalosoma (assembly GCA_037367295.1). Classification (NCBI taxonomy): domain Eukaryota; kingdom Metazoa; phylum Chordata; class Actinopteri; order Kurtiformes; family Apogonidae; genus Apogon; species Apogon hyalosoma. The sequence continues at coordinate 5,115,403 of JAPQRP010000015.1, forward strand.
CCAAACAGCACCGGTGTCCCCCTTTGAAAATGAAGCCTGAATTTTATATTGCCTGGGAAATATCGCCGTAGCCTTGGCTGCACACGTTGGACTCATTTATCTTTTGACACATTATTCTCTGCCAGAGCGAACCTCCTCAAAGAGATTTCTGAAAATGAATCCACTCCAGTCTTCTAGCCTTTCCTGCTAGCGTGTTTAATACAAAGACAAGACGTTCATCTACAAAGTCTGGCACAGAGGAATGATACATTGCTATGAGGCCTAATCAAGTTTGGTGTGGCTCATTGGTCCTCTGTGGGCTGCAGCACACTCAAGCACTACTATTTTCCGAAGGCAAATTGGTCGTGGGGATGATGTCCCTCTAATGATTGTTTCTAATGTAAAGCTAATGTACTGGTGATCAAAGCTTGCCTCTGGAATTTAAATAGTGTGTGTGCATGTCTGTGTGTGAGGTGGAGAGGAGAAGAAGATAATTGCCTCTTGGAAAGTTTACAGGGAAAGTAATTAGGGGGAAAAGTTAAAAAATGCATCGATGTGCGGAGCGTGAGCTGTAGTTGTTGACAATAAATGTATATGGGGGGAAAAGTAGTCATTCTCAGTACTAGTTAATGGTAAAGTGGCTACAAAGGATCCACCAAGTCACATGTTTTTTTTGTTTTTTTTCTTACCATCTGCCTGGCGTTGCAGAAACTTTCTCTCTTTCTTCTGCTGTAGATTCAGCTTTAATGTCACACTGCTATGCACCGTTATATGCGTTCCCTTGGGCAACACCTTAAGGTTGTTATTAATTACTTTACCACTTACGATTGCTTGCATGATTTAGTCCAAGTTGTCCTCGCACAACTTACTTTTTTTAACCTATAAGCCAGAATGTATATGCCAGCGCTACACTATAGATTGTATCCAATTAGTGAACAGATCTGTGACGTCAGCCCTTGGTTTGTAACCTGTTGTTTTAAAGAGGACCTAAAGCAAAAAGTAATATTACTGTGGTTTATTTAGAACTGGGGTAATATATGGCACTGCAATTAAACGTGCTATTCACTTGGATTTATCTGGAAACTAGATAGGTTTTCACTTTATCACCGAGTGATGCTATCAGCTAGCTTGATTCAAGATGGCTGCACCCTGCTGGTGTCAAAGTGAAAAATGTAGTTATCTAATAAATACAAGTGAATAACACATGTTCTCGCAGTGCCACATGTTACTTGAGGTACAAATTAAATAAACTACGCTAATATTGTTTGGTGTTTCGGGTCAGTTTTGATGCTAGTATTTTATGATTTGGTTGTTACTGTTGAATTTGCGAAGCTGGAAGTGACCGTATTTGGACAAAACTGTAGAAACATGCAGTGCCATCCATGACACCTTGCAGACCACTTTAAAGAAATGATAGAGTCTTTTTAGTTGACCGTGTTCACTGGGGCACCGCTAGCAGTGGTGGGTCCCATGAAAGCTAAACATTGTGGGCCCTTTATAACATTCAGTATCTTCTTGATTTGTCCGAGTGGGGGGGCGTGGTATGGACGTGGGGTACGTGGGCAGCAGGTATATACGTTGAGTGGGGTGAAGTGAAAGTGAAACTTAACATGCTTTCAACATCCGGTTCCTGGCTTCTATGCCTCTATTATAGAGCGGACCTTACATGAAATTTTCACAACTTCTAACCTGTATCCACTGGAGCCCCCCCATTGCTCTATGGGCCCCCCAGAAATGTTGGGCCCATTGAGTTTGTAATGTTTACCCCCCGTTTACGGCGCCCCAGCCTGTTCACTACGACCACAGAAAAGCTGCTCAGGGGGAAAATGTGTTTTATAAAGTAAATCTAAACTCCAAAGTCAGGTTGGGCAGATGAGCAAATGCCCAACACAAAATAAATCAAAGACTTTTATTGTTTTAGATTTCATTAATGGAGCATTAACTTCAAGATGGACCACCAGATCACTTATTAGAGGGTCCAAATAAAGTAGGTGTGTTTGGCATGACTTCTGGGGGAAAAATAAATCTAAAAACTGACTATTATTGAGCGTTTTTAGAGAAAATGATTGTACAAGTTTAAGTATGTATCTAATACATTATGAAAAAAGATGGATAGCATTATGAAACTTATGAAATAGAACATAATCATGACTTAAATACCAAGTACATTAATAAAATGGTGCAAGATACACCAAATACAATAGATATGAAAAAAAAATCATAATAAAAAAGTCAGTACAGTAAATATGATATCACTTAAATATATAAAGCCCTTTACTGAAAAGTTGGAGCAAGGCATAAAATTAAAATACACCACTTACTCTTGTTTCTCATTGAACTTAGAGCAGAAGAAGAATGTGGCGCAATAAGATGATATCATTAAAAAGGTGCTGGCAAAATGATGGTGAAAGATGTGGAATTACTGAGAAAATGTCATTTCAGTCCATTTCTCCCAGCTATTTTTGAACTGAAATGATAATCGTGAATATTTAAAGTAATCATATTTATGTCAAATAACTGAGCTGTAATGATTTTTTTGGTTTGGAAGTTTGCTGTCGGTAAAATGGTAATAAGAGATGCATCTCCCATGTCCATCTGTTTGACTCTGATAAAGACATTAAAGAAGGAGTGCCTTGAAATCTTTCCAAGTAGTTTGAAGCTTTGGTGTCCCAAACATCAATGTTGATTTATGTGAACTTTTGTCGCTTTATGCTGTAATAATATCAGTCTGTCTCGCCAGTTAAATGTCAGAGAATAGCTGTTTGGGAAACGGCTTCTGAATGTTCCTAAACAACCAAGTGTAACCACTGGCTGTAATAGGCTTCATGGCCATTAGGGACACATACTGAAAAGGGAATTTGCTGTAATATGTGAATGGGAACTCAACTTGTGTGTGTTTGTGTGTCTTCCTGACTCAAAGTCGAAGTGTCCAAAGCCAGGGACATCTGCCATATTTCTCAGCTGGCACCGTGGCAGCAGTAAAATGCGTCAATGCCAAGTCTCGCCCTTTCCCTCTCCCTCTTTCTCTGTATCTCTCTCTTGTCCTTCACCACATCCTATTCACCCTGTATCTCTAATATTACCCCACTGCTTCTGCTCTTCCTTGCTCTCTTTCACTTTGGCCACCATTACTGTTGCAGCACTGTACTGTGGAAAAGGATCATGGCACAATTAATCATGTATAATCATGTAATTGCAGTTGTAGTGTGGCTGCCATAAAATGGAAATGCAACATTCACGATCACTTTCCCAGTGCTGGTGCTAGCCACTTTGTCCAGGATGATATAAATGCAATTTTGTTTTGTTAAAACTGCTGTTATGTCTTGCTCAAGGACATTTTCTCATTTGGACTCCCGTAATGGAGGGATTGGTGGGCGGGTGGGTGAGGCTAACTACCAACTACCAACTCAAGCGCGACTGCAGCTACTCTGTTCAAATGGGAGTAAGTTCCTGCAGGCAACTTCAAAAATCCAACTTTCCACATGACATAGCAGCATATTATGGAATGTGTGGCTCAGCAAACACAAAGTGTAACGTTGAGCTGTCTACACACTTTTAGTAAGTGATACCATTAGTTCCCCCAACCTGACTTTTTCACTTTTAATTTTTGGAATCCTAATATGCATTATAGACTGAGAAAAACAACAAAACAGCAACAACAGGAAAGCTATTTTTCATGCAAGACAAAAAGTTAGTTGTGCCCTCGGAAAAGGGGGCATTGCTGAGGAAAGCCTGCCTGCACAGCTGGTTGTCTACAGATAAGCAGAGGTTAAGAAGAGCCCGCAACCAGCAGCGTTGTGTCTCATTATCACAACATCTTGCAAAATGTACAGGATTATTGTGTTAGCTAATTGTGCAGCCAATTTCATTAGCCTTGGAAACAGCCAGAAATAATTTAAGAAGCTCAGAAAAATGCGATGTTTACCTTATCCAGCAGCTAAAGAAACACAGGCGGTCTCTGCTCGATAATAATTACCAACAAGAAGTCAATCATTTAATTAAGGCTTGATGGACATTGGCGCTTGAATAAATCAGTTATTTAGTTTTTTTGGGGGGTGGTGGTTCACATTGTGTCAGGTCCCAAAAGACAAGAACGTGGAGTGAAGTTTGCGTCTGCTGTGGGTGGTTTTGTCCCAGGCCAATCAACTGCACTGTAATTATTGGAAAGTCCAGCAACACAGCAGCCTTTCTGAAAGTTGCTGACATAATAGGAGATGTACAAAAGCAAAGAAAAAGAAAGAAACTAAACCTCTCCTGCTTTTGGATAAAGAAAAATGTTTACTGCACTGAACACTAAATACAAAGTTGTTTGAGCATAATGGTCTTGTGTAAATGTACATTTTAATTAGGCTATATGCTAATGGATGCTCTGTCAGTCTTTTTATGTGCTAAGTAGCTCACCATTTTACAGATGTACTTGTCAAAATGTCTTCTTTTTTTCTAAAATCGGCTTTTTCCTTGTTTTAATTAACTCCAACTTTTAAATGGAAATAACTCAAACCCATAAAATGCTCCAACTAATAAGCAAAATGTGGATTTTGTTGCTAAAATTCACACTTTAGCTTCAGTTGTGTTAATTGGATCGTTTATGGATGTATTGGAGCAAACGTGTCAATATATTAAGTAAGTTGAGTGCAAAATATTTACTTAAGTGTATACTAATTGGTCTCCACTTTAGACTAGGACATAATTGTGGAATTAGTTTTCCATGTAGCCTTTACTGTGACTAAGGCACTTATTGAAATTCGAACTGTGGGAAGTGGTTTTTTGAACTTTATTTCCACATACCTAAAGTGAGCAAAATGTGTTCTTTGAGAGGATCTTTTCAGTGGTGAAAGCCACACAGTCCCCGGGGAAATATATCCGCATTTCAGTGGTGCTCCTACTGAAATGACTATGTAGCCATGGGCGTCCATGCTCAGCCTCACCATGGCTCTGCTGCTGAATCCAAACCCAGATAATGGCGTCTAGACAAATTTGTCATTGACATTTTGCACGTCTCTCTCACATAGAAAGGAATACAAATGAATACAGGCGCGCTGTGAAGGCAGTGTTTGCGCAGTGTTGACTGGTGTCTGAAGAGTTTGTCTAAGTGTTCCAGCCTCCAGTTATCATTAGGAAGGTGCTGTATTTTGTCTGCTTATTGTGTATATTTGTTACCAAGCTACAGTGACACCTGGAGAGAGGGATTGTGTTGAAACTCAGTATTATTTCTGCCGTGTGTTTATTGAGTCCCTTATCAAAAGAAAGAGAAAGCGGCAGGCTGAAATGGGTGGAATAGTTAATCAGATGTATTCAAGTATTCCTGATAGCTTTAATAAATGTAGGATCTCATAGGATTTATCAAATATTTGTCATGTTTATTGCAGCTTACAGTGCACATGATATTAGTTTAAGAAAATACTGAAGATCTTAGTACTGACATGCAAACCCCCAGGGAAGGGAAGAGAGAAATTTCAAGCTGTCAAGTTTATCTCATGCATAATCGCTTGCACAAATAATGAATGATAAGGTGGGAGCAGCGGCGGAGCTTCATATCTGCAAATAAAATGCTTGCTGCTGCGGCGCTGTGAAATGTAATAGATGGAGGTAAACCACAGGAACAGTCTAGAGGGACAAAGTTTGTTACAGCTTCACAAACAATAGCAAATAAGCATATGTCTTTATGTCCTGGTAGAGCCACAAATGGCTTGTCAGAAGTGTGAACAGAGCAGTTGCCCTTTATTGCCGTCAGTGTTGTTACGGTGCCTTTGAGTCTCTCTTTCTTACTCTACAATAAACGGAGAGCTGCTTGCTAACTCAGACCACGTTTACCTTTGGGGCCTCTGTGACTGAAATGCCCCTTTCATCTAGAAGGGATATGTCTGTCTCAATATCCCCATGGTGCTTATGGCGCTGTGCACACAAGAGGAGGAGATGGAGCAGGTGGAGGACGACAAGAGATAGAGGGATGTGCTATTCCTTTGTCCACCTAGGCATATCCCTGTTTGTGTACCGGATCCCACCCCTTCTCTAATCTCAGGGGGGACGTTAGGAGAATGTAATCAGTGTGGAAGGGAGCTTCTGGACCTGTCTACAACGGAACAACAGTATCCTTGACTGGCAGCACCTCCAGCCCTCCGCCACTACCTTCTGCTGAGCGTCACCCCCTCCTCCTCCTCCTCCTTTCCTTCCACTTGTACCTGTCAGCGGTGCGGTGGTTGAGATCTCCGAGGTTCGCCGGTGCTATCCGCTCACTGCTCACACAATATCTCTTTATCCTTCGCCCCAGTGGCCCTGGAGATCGAACCCGCCGAGCGCAGCCACATTTGATATGCTTTGTCAACACTTTGTGTATTCCCAAAGGCTGAACTGTAAAGTTTTCACACTGTTTTAACGTGGAACCAATTTTCTAAAATCTATAAGTACAGCTGATAATGATTTTTAAAGGTAAAACACGACCAGTGGCAGAGGAAATCGCCTATACTTGAGTTCTTTTTTGTTTTTTTGTTTTTTTTTTCTGCTAGGTATATTGGCAGTTCATTTTCTTAGAAGCCCAGCCAAATCTAAATGATGAACCACTGTGCTGTGATATTTCCAAGAGGGCTAGCACATTCTTAGACAGCAGAACAAATTAGACTGTAGTTTCAGTCCTTCAGAGTTTAAGCAAAGCTGCTGTCTGCACTTACAGTTTGCATAAAAATAGATGACAAAGAAAGAGTCTCTTTTTGTACAAACTGCAAGAAAAATTGTCTGAGTCTAATTTACCTCCACTTGTGTTTTATTACCAGGATTTGTTGCTTTCCACCCAAGCTCTATTGCAATGCTGGAGGCCAGAGGATAGCCCTGAAAGGTTTTGAGGGTTTATGATGCAAAGGTCACGGTTGCAGGACACCCAAGTAAAATTAAATCAGCTTATATCTTCAGGCAGCAATATGACAACCAAGCTGCAGTCGATTTTCAGCTTATCTAAGTTGGAAAGATTTCCTTCCTAAATGCAGAGCATAGGGATGAAAGTACAGTAATTTAGCATGTTGCTATAGGTTCACAGTTAGTACGTGTCATATTGGGTATTTTTAAAGATTGCGTAGAACATTTTTGAAGCACACTGTTATATTTGAATGAAAAAAAAAAACACACTCATGTTTGATCATGTTGTAAATATTTCTTCATTTTTTTGAAAAGAAAATGTGCAAAACCTCTAATATTAATTTATTGCAAAAATATTTGTATTTAACCCATAAAGATCCAAACAGCCACTGGCAACCAAACTCCTCTACCGATCTGAAATATTAAATAACGTCTGAGCCACTTAAGCTATTCATGCATTGAAATAATTGGTGTAAAATACAGTTTGTCATCTTTTCATGATCATCAGATATGACCCATTTGGACATTCAGAGGCTCCGTAGTGAACTTGGAAACGCCATCGCCTTCTACAACATTGATTCACAAGTAAAACCCATGGAGTTGGATCAATGACAGTGGATGGAGACACTTATTGCATTCAGTTATTTATATCTTTGTTCAAAAAGTCACTTTTTCATCAGTTTTCTCTGTTTTTGATCTAATAAACCTCAACTTTAAACGGAGCTTTTGTGAACATCTACACGATCAGTAAAGTACTTATAGGAAAATACAGGATTTTCACTGAAAAAAACAAAATACAGACAATAATGCTATAATTAAAGGTGATACATTACTTAAGAAAAGTTACAGATAGAGAAAAAATCATTTGGGAAGTACCACAAAAGCAGCACAGGGTCTTTATGGGTTAAATAAGTCAGGTTAGAGTGTCATTAGAGTCAAGTTGATTTTTGTTTGTACATGACATACAGTAGATTATATATAATGAGTGGATAGAGGAATTGTGACATCACCCACTCCTGTTTTGATGCCAGTAGTTTATGATCTGTTGCCAAGTTGGACTTTTTCCAGACAGATATATTTGGACAACAGGGCCAGAACTGCAGGAGCCTGAGGGGTCAGAGGTGAGCTAATGCTAATGCTAAACGCTAGCTTACTGACATGATAAAAAGGTTTATCTTTTAACGCGAACTTCATCAAACAAATCATTTTATAGTGTTGTTAGTGGCTGTTAATTACAACTACAGTCAAGTTGAATTGTTTTATTAAATAAACCAAAAGTCCGGGTAATTAGTGAACAGAGGAGTTGTGACATCACCCACTGGATTCTGAACTGCCATTCTGAATCCAATAGTTTTTCATTTGGCTGCCGAGTCAGCTTTTTGAGAGCTGGAATCGACCATATTTGGACGAAATAGGCGAAGCTGTGGAAGCGCGAGGACTCTGAGCCATCTGAGAGAGGTCATGAATGAGCGGCTGCTAAACGCTAGATTACTGAGTCATTAGTGGGGTAATGTTTATCAAGCTTTGCAAAACAAAGTAATTTTCCGTCTTGTTAGTATAACCTTTTAAGCACAACAGTGGAACTCTCTATGAGGAAAAAAAAAGAGTTTTGTGAAATAAACAGAAACTGCGAAAGTCTGACTTGGCCGGTAAACGAGCTGCCATACAGACCCGTCAATCAAAACTTCTGTTTATCCAGAGATCTCAGTAAAAGAGGAATCACTTAAAGATGGACCACCAGTTCACCTCTTAAAGGGTCCAGATAAAATGGATTGGACCAGAATGAGTCCTGGAAAATAATGATGAACTAAGTATTTTAGAGAGCTTCAGTGAAAGGCACCAAGGATTATGGGAGCCATCCCCAGTGGCCGTCAACGGTATTACAACTTTAAGGCGTTTCCACATTAGCTTCATTTTTGAGATGAGGTCCCTCTGTAAATTATTCACTGTTTACTTGTTTTTTGTTTTATTTTTCCTCTTTTCTGGTGATGATGGACATTCAGTTTACTTCTGGGGTAAATTCATTTAATCTGTATCTGTATTTAGGGATGCACCGATTCGACTTTTTCAGTTCCAATGCCGATACCGATGTTGGGGCCTTTGCACATTAGGCGATACCCAATATCGATTCGATATTGTTGATTTAGAGCAGAGGTTCTCAACTGAGGGGGACACTCTCCCAGCACCGGGGTGGGGGGTAAGTGATGTCATCGTGCGGGTGCGTTAGCGACTGCAGTTGTACATCACATACATACATACATCATCACCCCCCCCCGGTCACAAATTTGTTTTTTTGGAGGGAGCGTAGCTCAGTTTCATTTTCTCAATGCTTTATCTTCAGATCTATATAACCCGCCACATCCTCCACATACAGGTCCGTCATGTTACTTTTAGAATTACGTTAGGCATGCATGACGTAGCCCGTGTCGCTGAAATTTAAGGGGGGAGGATCAGTCTTATGGGTCGGTTGCTTTTACAGATCCCTGATCCTGCTAAAATGTTGATATCAGGGCTGATATACGGTTCCTAATATCGGATCAGTGCAACCTTAATCTGTATCTGTATTATTGTCTGTTCTGTGAGGAATGCTTTGAAGGTACATTGAAAGACATTCTATTTGGCTGTAATACATTATCATACATTTCAAACCAGATGCATAAATTCCACCTTAAACAGCAGGACATCAGTCGTTCATCTTGAAGATACGCCCGTGCCATGTTTTATGTTATATTAGTCAGGGTTTCGGTTTATAGTAACCTAATAAATCTATGAATATGGAACTGCTGTCATAACTTTTCTTGTTATTGGACTTGACTGAAGCCTGTTTATCCATCCGGTGTGCAGAGGAAGCTAAACAGATGCAGGAAGCCACATCAGCACATCAGGTACAGGTAGCGTCTGACATCGCTGTGGGAAATTACATCCACCCTCCTGGTCCTCCTGTCATTTACCTTGAGTCACCGTATGACAAGCCTTTACATTATTAAATGCACATGCTCGTCCATCTGTCACCGTACTGGCCTCCTGCCTGTACTGCCTGATTGGCTGAGGTGGTTATCAATCATATACTTCTGAATTTGGTCTGCCTTTCAGATCAATGGCTAGACCGGGGAGTTATTCTGACCTTGGACTCATCCCTCCCACTCAAACCCAACTCTATAGAGGGTAGAAGGCGGAAATTCAATTCCAAAACTAATGGATGACTATTTATGAGTGCAGTAAAGTCCTCGACCTAAAGCATTTACTCTCTGCCCATCCCTGTCTCTTCTCAGCATGGCATGAAATTAACTATGTGCGAATGAAATGGGCTTTTCTTGCTCCAATTTCACTTCTGACAAACTGGGGCCAGTAGGAGAGGTGCCATGGATTAATGTCTTAGTGTTTTGGTTAAAACACCCTCTCAGCTGAGTGAATAGTCGAGTTATTTGTTGGTGTCACTGAATTACTTTGTCCTTTTGCGTCAAGTAGAAGTCAGCTTAAAAGGCAATTAGTCAAAAGGAACATGGTCCCTCATCTATTTTGCCCAAGACAGATTGTTTTGTTGAATGCGGTATTGAGTTAAGTTAATCTCCCTCTGCAGACATCTCATTAAAGGAATATTTTGTCAGTGCTGGGCCTTTTGTTGCTTAAAAGGAAATTAATCTTCCACTGAAGATTTAGTTTGAATTACGGTTGGTTAGTGAAGAGGTGTTTTCTTTTTCTTTTTTTTGTACCTGTGCAAAATGAATAGGAATTTATAATTGTGTGTAGCTTAACAGTAGATTTCTAACGCCTCCATTTAGTTCTACCCCAAGGTAAAACATTTATAGAACCTAACTTTATACAATTGAAACCATCGACAAAAAAGACATTAGTTACAGAATTGTGCAAAAGTCTTAGGCCATGTCTAGGTTTGTGGGTTTTGCAGGGTTGAAATGAGCGTACATATTTGCAGTCGTGGAAAAAATTAGTAGACCATCAAGAGTCATCAAAAACAGTGGTTATGCAATCAAGTACTAACTCCTGTGTGCATCACGTGACTGAAACAGACAGAAAAGAAAACATAGAATGAATAAAAGCACCGTTTTTGTCAGTACAATGACATCGATGTTGACGTAAGAACTGAAGTGATTTTTGCTTATTATCGAGAAAACATGGAAAATGGATAGATATCAGCTCTGAAATTAAACTACTGTGAGCTATTTTTGTTGGTATCATTGTATTTGTCCAAACAAATGTACCTTTAGTTTTACCAGGCATTAAAATGAACAAGGAAACAAGGGCGGTCTAATCATTTTTCTGTGACTGTATATCGAAGTGGCTATTGCTACAGTACTATGGGACTACTTCCTCATTTGTCTGTTACCACAGAGCCAAACAGCGCCCTCGTTATATCATGTGTAGACTGGTAACCTGTAACCTGTCACCCTGCTGCCATTGTACTGTGGCAATAAGCATCGGGTTACAGAAAAGGCTAGGGTACCAGTTATTGGAAGCTGGTTTGTGTGCCTGTTCACACCTTCAGTCTCAGCGTGCAGGCAAACAACATGAAACGTGGCGCCTCATTTGCCCAGGTTTTTGATGAATATAAATTGGCCACTAGGACAACGTTCAGAGTGCGGAATTCAGATCATTTGATTGGCTCTGTGGCAATAGACGAACTGATATTTCGTGCCACAGTACCGCGCAACTAGCTATTACCTATTTAGATCTCATTCTTTTTTTCTTCGTGTACAGCAAGAAGTTACAGGAAATATGTGCACAGCCATAAAAGACACACAAAAAAGATGAACTAAATGGGTTCAAAGGGTTAAAGTCACTATTTAGTGTGATCTCTGACCCCATGACAAAATGCAGCACAGTTAGAACCATCTGTGTTGAATGAAACCTGAAAATGAATGTAGTAAATGTCATATCATCTGAGCAAGGACATGTTAAATGCAAAGGGAGGTCACACTAAATACTACCACTCTGGTTTGTAGAGGCTGTTTTTTTTCCATGAAACTTGTTTTTTCTGCTGTAATCTTAATACAGACACTGAGAAATGCATACGTGTGGTCATTAGAGTTGAACTAAAACAGCAAATTTAATGATGTCCTAAAACTTACCTATATACAGTAGTTTTTGTTTTTTTTTTAACTGGACATAGGTCTTACAGAACCTTATGTTAACATCACATAAACCAACCTTGGTGTGAAATTGGACCACGACTTTAAGACGGATAGACAGTTAAACTTTGTTGTAAAATCAGTCTTCCAGCAAAGTCTTCCTTCTAAGGCTACGTTCAGACTGCAGGCAAATGTGGCCCAAATCCCTTTTTTTTTTTTTTTGCCCCTATGTGACCTGTATCTGATCTGTTAAAGACAGTTTGAACAGCACAAATCCAACCCAGGCCACTTTCATACGTGGTCCTAAATCCGATACGTATCTGATATTTTGCAGTGTGGCTAAAACGTCCCAATTCTGCGTCCCAGGAGGAGGAGCGGCGGGATAAACATCCTTAAACATAGTGCGAGTCAGCGTGGTCGCGTACTACGTCAGGACCTCTTTTGCGGATGCGGGTCACTTCGGGGTCGCATTCAGTTCATATTCAAAACTGATAGAAGTCAAATTTAACGTGTAATATGAACCAGCACACAAAAAAATCGGATTTCACCAAAAAAATCAGAATTGTGCGTTAAGACCTGCTGTCTGAATCAAGCCTAAGATCAGGTCGTTTTTTCACCTTGAAAAGGATTTTACACGTTCTCAGTGTTCTCAGTCAGAGTCCCAGTACAACCTTAGGGGGTCCTGTATGTTCCAGAGTTCAAAGGTAAGGACCGACACAAAAGGCAAATGCATATCTGTAAATGGAGTAAAATTATGGAATAACCTAAAGATAAAGAATTAAAAACACGCACATCAGTCACCACGTTTAAAAGGCTCTTTAAAACTAAGGTGTTCAATAAATATAAAATATTAGGATGAAGTAAGCCAATTATCAGTATGAATCTAAGATTTTGCTCAAATTATATAATTTGTTTTATTATATTATTGTTTAATACTGTGCTATCTTGTTATCTTGTTTTGTTTCTGCAACTTTCCTTCTTGTAAATAGGGTAGGCATAAATAAGCGGTGGCTTCAGCCTACGCCTTTTTCACTCATGTTTAATATAGAAATCCAAACTGTGTGTATGTATATATTCTGTTAAATGGATGAATAAAGTACTACTTCTGCTACTACATGCTTTTATCACAGCTTGTTTTATCTATTGTATATCTGGTGTAAATAGAGCCTCCATCTCTGGTCTACAGTCGGTCAAAAATGCTGCCACGTGACTCCAAACTGGAACCCATAAGCGAGAACATACAGTATATCTCCTGTTTTGGCTCACCAGCTCCTTTCGCTTTTTCGGATTGATTTTCAGGTGTTATTGTAGGTTTATAAACCTCTTAATGGGTTAGCGCCATCATATCTCACTGACCTTTCAAAAGCAGGTCCACTGACCAGTTGCTGCTTTTTTGTCTCCCAAGAAAAGACGTACAAACAGGGAGAATTTAGCTTTTTAAGCCCCCAAACAGTGGAATGAATTGCCCTTCAGCCTGCCTGTTTGTAAAGTGTTCTAATCTAAAATGAGTTCTAAAACTCATTTTTACTGCTCGGCTTTTAACCTAGGTTCAACAATACGCATAGGATTCAACGTTTATGGTCTTATTTACAGTCATGTGTGTTGGTATAATCTGAATATTGTATTTTTAGTACATTTACACAGTTAGACCCACCTATTTGTTTCTGTGTACAGTATATTTCTTTATATAGCACTTTGGCAAACACTGTTATTTTTTTAATGTACTATATAAATAAAACTGGAATGGATTACATATTGTTCTGTTGAAGCTAAGATCTGCAATTTCATAGTGCTACTTTTCATAACTCATTTAATCTCTCAAAATTGGCTTCGACATGAGGATCAGCAGGACGGGATGAATTTCAGTATAAAGTTGCTCATCTGTCCAACTTTTTTGTTATTTATTTATATATTTTAGATAGTCCAGGCTGTACAAAAATGGAGTACAGGTTCATCCATGATAATAGCATGAAAAAAGACAATTACAACCCAAAGCAATGAGCTGTAAATTGGCACAAAAACCTCATTTAACAAACTGATTTTGCCATGTTGTTAAACATGAAAGCAAGCGTACAGAGCCTTATCTGCCGTAAGGCTCTTACTCACCTTCTGTGATTGATTGAAGCGCTCCATGACGGTGGATAGAAGGAGAAAGCAAAAAAAAAAAAAAAAAACGAGCTGAGCTTCATTATATTGTGATGTTAGTCTGTGTTTAGAGATTTGTCTTTTTCCTGAAGTGTCAGTCATTGTCCTCCACGTATTAAAAATGAGAAAATTCCCGGAGCGTTCCACATCATCTCATCTTTAGAGTGTACTTACTGACTCTGTTCTCCTCTAAACCGCCTCTATAGTAATTGAGATGAGCCACCAGAGAGAAGAAACTTGGAGCCAAGTCAAAACTTTCATCTTTTATTCACAAGCCGTGGTATGAATGCCATTCCCGTCTTCTCTCATCCTCTCATATTCTCCCTAAAGATGATTTTCCATTTTTTCCCCCCTCTGTGGTATCTCTACATTTGGACCTGGCATTACATTCTGATAGTCCTATTAATAACAATTCCAATAAAATATAACAGCAGCAAGTCTTTCAGACACAGGTTTTATTATGAGCAATGGGGCAATTTGGCATAGAAGCATGTGGGTGTTCAAAGAAGGACCATCACTTATCTAAATAGCACAGAGTCATATGCTGAATGTCAAGTTATTAACTACGGCTGTAATACAAATTCAATTCAGAGGCCTTATTAAATTAGCAAAATGCTGAACTGCTTGCTAAAAAAAAAAAAAAAAAAAGGAAAAAGCTATTTTGAAAAGGATTTGCGCAACATCATGGTCATTTTTCATCGGGATGACTTGGAGCAATATGTTTTGCTTCCTGTTTTTCGCTAAATGATGTTCATATTAAATTTGCCACTTGGACATTTTGCACTATTAAAAGCATTCACAGCTGCCTGTGCACATGATACTCCCCACCAATTATTACCACAGCTTCACAGTTCTGGATCATTTTAATGTGTTTTTTTTTTCCCTCAGAAAAGGAGGTTAGTAGCGAGCTTTACCTGTCTGGGTCCGGCTCCATCCAGCCTCATCTTAGTAGACAATATGTTGGAATTGCCTTCAGTGCTTCTTTTGGCCTCAGGGACTTTTTTCATTTTGTCTCCTCACTACTTTCTTGTGATGTGGGGGAATTGAAAAGTCAGTGCTCAATAATGGAATAAATGGGTTTACAGGGCTGAGTTGGAGAACCTGTCCTTATCCAGGTTTTAGTTAACAGCCCAGGCACAATATCAAACTTGTGACAATAAAACAGGGATGCTCCTCCTGCTTTTACTCCATTGCACATTCCCTGTTATCATTTGTCTTTTTGTACGTTTTGTTCTATATTTGTCCATTTTATTTGTACTTTTGTGCTTTCATGGGATAAATCAGGGCGGCACTGAAGTATAGGTTGGACATTAGTATTAGCCGATATTTGCTGATATTGGAAATTTTAGAATCAGTGTATAAAATATTCTTTCACCGATGAAAGTGACAGATATTGATCTGTCGTGTCAGTGTTTTTTGATGAATGTTTGATCATTCAAAGATAATGTGATGAAGAGCTTACTTTAAAATGTCAGTTATATCTATGTTTTATATATCTATCATCAGTATTTCTGTGTTAAAGGGGGATACATAACAAAAATAAAATGAGCAGAAATTAATATTAGTATGTGCTATTTGCAAAACATAATTTTCAATATTGGTATTGGTATTAGCCAAAACATTTGCAATCTGTGGTGAATCCTTAACTCATAAATACCCAGTGCTACTTTTGTGGCAGTTCTCAAATGAATTTTCCTCAATATTTAACCAATTTTAAGTGATTTATCACCACTTATGATAATATTATCCTCTGTATTTTGCATTTTTCAATGTAAATCATGTATTTTCTTATATTTAATTCACTGATCATGTAGATGTTCATGAAAACTTAAGTGTATATTCAAAGGTTATTATATCAGAAATGGAAAAGAACTGAAGAAAATGTGACTTTTTCAGCAAAAATATCAATAACTGAATGTAAAAACAAGTGTTTCCATCCGCTGTCATTGATCCAACTCCATGGGTTTTACTGGTGAATCAATGTTGTAGAAGATGACGGTGTTTCCACGGTAACTACGGAGCCTCTGAACGTCCAAATGGGTCACATCTGATTATGATTTAAAGCTAAAGAACTGCATTTTACCTCAATTATTTACATGCATCGATAGAATAAGTGGATCAACAGATATTAAACAGTTTAGATCAGTAAATGCTTTTGGTCGCCGGTGGTTGTTTGGGTCTTTATGGGTTAATAATGATTAAAGATACTCGGTCCTTGAGTTTGGATGCAGTAAATTTGTACAGATAGGAGCCGGATCAGCAGAATTTGGATCAGGAGGGGTAATGCCAGAGTTCTCATTAGAAAATATTGACTAAGAGAAAATAATAACTTACAATTAAATATCACTTAGAATCAGCTTCATTTTTAATGACGAGTCTGATGTCAGTTCCAGGTTTTTTCCTTTAGGTGCATATTGCTTGGACTTGTAAGCTCAGTTTAACTGTTATCTGGTTTCTAATGAAGTCAAAAATAGGAAATTTCCAATAGAGTAGTCATGTACTATGCGGGAAAAAAATATATTGGGACTAAATCACACCTATGGCTCGTAGGACTTCCCATTCCTGTTGACATGAAATATTATGATAAAATAAATGTTCATATTGGTTGATTCTCTCAATAAATGTTGAATGTACAGAAACCAGACACTTACTTGTGGTTTAAAATGATTATTTATGGTCAGAACATGACTAATATTTCTGAAATCTAGAGGTAGAACATTTAAAGTTAAGTAAAAAAAACAAAATTTGAAGCATTTTGTAATAATTTTCGATGTTGTGAACAAAATTAACCTGGAAGATGAAAAAAAAAAATATTGCAATGTAAATGATTAGCATTCTTGTGTCCATATAATGTTTCAGTTATTGGCTTTTTCCTCTTCATATATCATCTGTCTTTTGTGTTGACAGGCTGAATCCGTTTTCTGTAACTTACCATGAACGACTGAGACTTGGTTATTGATCCAATGTTTTTTGACTGTGTTGAACTGACTGAAATGCTTTAAAGCAGAGTTTCAGTTTATCAGTGCAGCTGATGCATTTCATTACATGATTTGTTTATTCCTCATAATTTGATACACAATTACATAAACCAAGCAGGAAATCAATTGAGCAAGTTCATTTTGTTAATTTAGTTTTCATAATTGGAATGAAACTAATCACATGGTCGGCTGAGTTTGTAAACCGTAACGTGTGCGCTCGTTCTATTCAAAGAGGACCAAACGGCAGATAAACACCTTTTTTGTCTGTTTTATATGGAGTGAAACATCTGACATCAAGGTAAAAAAATGTGCAGCCTCCACCTGAGCCAGTTCTCTACTTAGACCAGATGGACCTGCTGAGACTTCACAACAAGATTTCCTGAAATGTTTCTGAGATATTACTCAATTTAGAGCATACGTTAGTCCCGAATGGCTATATTATAGCTATGC
Source organism: Apogon hyalosoma (assembly GCA_037367295.1). Taxonomy (NCBI): domain Eukaryota; kingdom Metazoa; phylum Chordata; class Actinopteri; order Kurtiformes; family Apogonidae; genus Apogon; species Apogon hyalosoma. Next base: position 5,132,891 of record JAPQRP010000015.1, read on the forward strand.
ACTTCTTAAAAAGTGCCTAGGGCCTTCAGCTTTGCCACAGCTGAACAGAGAAACAGGCTTTTATAGGCTTTTATTTCAGATTTCCTTCATTCCATGTCTGCTTTATAGTATTTTATTAAGAACCCATTCTCTGTTTTGTGATCTGCTCCCATTTGACTTAACTTTGCCGTTGCAACTTTTGAAGTTAATGCTAATTTATCTTTTCTTCTGCTTTCACAATGTGATTCAGAAATATTGCTTCATGGGGGGAAATCTCCAAACAGAGGAAGCAAGAAGTGCAGAAGCGACAGTCGTAATTCCGTCTATTTCTTTCTGTATTATGTGGCTGGTAATAGGAACAATTTCTCAGGTTTAATATGTTTTCAGACCACATCTTAGGATAAGAGTGTTTATACCTGTTCCAAATGGCCCCTCTTGAAGGCAGGATGAAATACTTGCTATCACCACCTCCTCCTCCTTGGCTGCAGGCTATGATCTCTCTGTTCTCCCTCCAAAAATGTGTGTCTTTCTGCACATCTTTGTACTTTCAGGCGTGCTGAGGCCTCATATTTGCAGAAAAGGATGACAACCCCTGTTTAAATAGACAGTTTGATTTGACAAAACATTTTGCAGGACCAGTCTTCTTAATCTTTTTTCCCATCCACTAGCATGGTGACCTTAAGTGCTTTCTCTGCTGCAAAACAACAACGGGAATTCATGTAAGTTAAATTATTTCTGTCAACCCTGCTGTGGTGTTCATCAGTAGCAGCCAGTTTGTTGTCCCTGCTATTTCCTGAACTAAATAAAGTCACCCTTGAAAGTTTGTGGAGCAACACTGACCGAAATAATAAAACTTCCACAAGTTTCGTTCAGTCTTTTTCAATTCCACTGCTATCACTGCTTCTCATTTACAAGCTTCTGGACCGGCAACTGTTGGGTAGCGTGCACCTGGTCATTCCATTTTGGCACTTTGGCTTACCACTTCGTAGCTATAAACGCTACATAAATTTAGATTGGTCGCTTGCTGTGCCCGGCACCAATCTTGTAGCGAGGTGGGGGTAATTTACGAGGTGAGATTCGTGCCACAAATATATCACCACCACTTTATTACAGCCCATCACAGGGACTGATTAAATTGATCTGCAGATTGGTAGACAGCACCAGACACCTCATTCAACCGGAGACTCGCAAAACACAACCTCAAGTGCATGTGTCGCGTCCTGTAACTTCCTGCGAGTCATGCAGATATAATTTATCAACCTATATTCGTGTATTTGTAGCCGTTTTAGTCAGTCAAACATTTCTGCTGTTCATTTTTATCGGCACAGACGTTTTTATTGCCCTTCTGTTCCTCTCTATTCACTGTCTCTCACCGTTTCTTTGCCTACCTGCCAACTCGAAGCAGACACACACATATACACACAAAAACACGCAAGCGCACACACACACACCTTTGCCTCAGTAAAGCTGTGATGGAGATGTAAAGAACACGGTTTGGCTGAGCTGGCTGGCAGATGCCTTTCTCATGGCCAGCCTGACAGATTACGTTTAAACCTCCAATTTAGTTCAGGTGCTGAACCCGCCAACAAAACACCCAGATTCTTGTGGGGAAGAGCTTAGAGGGGAGGGAGAAAGGTAGGGGAAAGACTGAGAATGAATCAGGGGAGAGAGAGAGGGAGAGTCAGAGGGAGAGAGAGAGAGAGTGAGAGAGAGTGAGTGGCCAAACACACAGACTGTCTGCAGCTACTACGAGTTCGAGAAGAGGACTTGTCGAGGAAAGACAAAGACCAATAAACCCCATAAGGGAGTCAATGGGAAAGATCGAGAGGCTGCGAAAAGTCAAACAGGGATAGGCACAGCGTTGTGGAAGAAAGAGGCAAGTGGGGGGGGAGTCAGACAGCCGGAGCGAGTGAAGCCGGGGAGCACCCGTTTCTAAAGACCCATCCTGGTGAATGGATCACAGCGCATCAGACCGAATCCTTGTCGCTATGTGATTGATTGGCTAATGTGGAACTGTGCTTGGAGTGTGCTAGTCACCTGACTGTGAGTGTGTGTGTGTGTGTGTGTGTGTTTGGGTAGGCAGAGGAGGGGAGGGGGGGGGTCTCGGGGCTTAGGGAAGAGGGCTCCACTAATCCTCCCACTTTAGGTGAAGCCTCCCACTCATTCGACACTTGTCCAGAGGACTTTTCTGTATTGAGAAAAAGGAGAGAAGAAGAGGAAGAAGAGTGTTTGAGGAGCTTTGCTGTCACTTCAGCCATGTCAATGCTAATTGCCACCCAGCAGATCGATACCACCACCTCCAAAATGGTAAGAAGCTGCACTCGTACTGTAGTGTGCATACAAATAAACTGTTGAGCTAGATGTTTGACTGCAACTGCAGCCTAGCGTTTCTCCACCTTGTCTGTTTTCTTACAGTTTCATTAGGCCCATGTGGTTGGCATGTGCTGCTTCCCTCTGAACATGCATTTCTCCTGTTTTGTCGTTGCTTGTCTAGGATGTCGATGGTTATCTCAGACCTTGCAACAGCCACTTGCAAAAAGACAATTGCAGGCATTGCATTTAATCTGGTGAAAATGTTAAACATTGCCTAAATCCCCAATGTGCATCTGTGTCATTTTGTCAACAGAAATGAATGTTCATCCAGGTCAGGTGGCTTGACTGAGTGTAATATTGATACAGTGACAGGAGGGCTGCTTTGTTGATGGCCCACTGCTGCCCCTGGGGCTCTCCTCCGTAACTCCCCTCACCATTTCAAGGCTCCAGCACGAAGTGGGAGTTAAATCAGACTCTATACCTGTCTCGTTAACTCGGCGTCGCTTCACTCATCCTTCTATCTCTATTTGGTTATCGTGTGCCCTCATTTGAACCCTTGGAAGCCCATCACAGTTCAGTCACATCAGCAGTTTTAATGGCGCATGGCCAGAAGTGACTCTTTTTAGTGCTTTTGCTTGCGTGTTTGGGGATGAAATGTATGCTGATCCAAGTCACTTTTCTATTGGTTTTGGCCACAGTGGCTTGTTTTCAGTTATACAAGTGACACAACTTTTGGGTTACTCACTCAGAATATTTGGGATTCATGAGTTGTGATCGTTTGAAAATCCAAAACTTTGATCCTTGTCGTGTTAAATGGTCACAAATTCATTAAAAGTGCGATTAAACCTGCAAGTGCATAAACTGGACATGTGTGCCCTGAGATTAAAACAAACCAGACATAGTAACCGTAAAATGTGCGTCATTTACCAAAGACATTTACATTTTTAGATCACACTGAGGTCATGCAGTCGTACTGTTTATTGAAGGGTGGTCAACTAGCACCCTGTTATGTAAACGGGAAAAAAGGATGTGTAGTCTTTAATGAGCTAGAGCAAGGTACGAGGAGACTGGAGCCAGCATTTCCCCCTGAAAGAAACAAGAAGATGTTGAAGTTAAAGCTGGTGCGCATAATGAAGAGAAAGTACTGTGGTTTCTGAACAGTGGGAAATTCTAAAATATATTGGAACATTAAACTAGGTAGAATATCCCCTATTATCATGATTCATCCTGTGGTGTCTGTTCTAGCAATACCAATAAAGTCACTAGAGCTTTAGTTGGACTTGAAAGAAAGCACACTGCAAATCAACTTATGCTTAATTTGAAAGTGTTTTTACTTTAGTTAAAGCAGCAGATTTGCATTTCAGCTTTGCACAATGTACAGCTGGGCACTCTTCATTTGCCTTGGATGTTCGATGCCTAATTATTATTATTGTGACTATATGTGCCTTACTTGACACAGATTGTGAACAAAGGTATGGGATTTGCTTAAGGAAATGGAATGATGTGTGCTAAATCATCCAATCAGCCTCGCTGCTCAGGGCACTTGGCTCTTTATTTGCCAAACTTTAGGAAATACGACAACTGGTGTGAGGTTTCACATGTTAGACAGAGAATAATAGAACCATGAGATGAGTAGCAGTTGATGGAAATGGAAGTTAAGTCTTAAAGCTCTTATTTTGTTTTATAGTCTGCATCTAAAAAGTTAAAGCTGCAATGATTTTTTTTTTTTTTCTTCTCATCAAATTGCAATGCAAGCAGTTTGAGAGGTTTTGTCTTCGGTATTTAGTCCATGTGTTTATTTTACTGTAGAAAATCTACTCCTGATGCATATTTTGGATAATTTTCAGACAGGCAGGGGTTAAATATATGACTAACTGGGATTCTGTCAAACAATACCTTGTCATTTTGCTGTTTTAATCTGCTTTTGCACATCAGAGCGGCTTCACTTTTCCACAACAGCGTGAAATAACATCAGGTCATCTGTCTTTACATTTCGGCTTTTGATTTGGACCGACAGGAAAGAGCTGCTGTGGGAAATGGCTTCTTTTTTTTTTTTTTTTTCTTTTTTTTTCTTTCCCTATTGTGATTGTGGCTCCTGCACCTTTAAGTCTCCTGTTACCTCGGTTAAACCTCTTGTACAGAACATGAGTGGGCCCCGTGGGTTTGAAACAGCAGAGCTCTTACTTTTTTGCTACATGGACAATATTTAAAAAAATGGCTCATTCAGTCGTTTCCGATAAGTGTGATGCTGCCTCACTGACTGACAGGTCCCTGCCTCTATCCTCCTCTCACTTTCTTTCTTTCCATTTGATTCCCCTGGTATCACTACACTGTTTTCATCAAGCAGTCACCACAAGTGCATTTTAAGAGTGATGTGCTGGATCCGGCATTCTCCTCCCTTCCCTCGTATCCCCAAGCCCGGGGTCAAGCTTTTGATACTTGCAGATCAGATGATTTACAGCCTAGTGGCTGCAGCCAAGCTTGTCTGTGGTTTTTGATGTGGCACATTTAATACAAAGCTCCTCCTCAGTTTCCCACATACCTCCCCAGGCAGACATCACATATCACTGCTCGACGTTAAGATGTCTCATTTCCCAGCTAATGTGTCTAATTCTGATCATTCCGTTACATTAAAATGGTTTCCACCTCATGAACTATTATCCCTGATGAAAATTCCTCAGTTCAAGCAGCGGCAAGGCTTTACTCGCTAACATTGGATGGAGGTGTAGTAGAGTGTTGGAATGTGATTTAATGTCATTTTGTTACAGATCTCATTGGAAAAAGGCTTGGTCTACGTTACAAATTCTCCTCAGCTCTCACAGCAGCGTGATGAAAGATTTGTGTGCTACGTGGTAGATTACTTCTGTAAAAATGGGGGATATATTTGGGGAAAAAGGCAATATTGATTCTTGTTGAAATGACAGATGATTGACTGCAACACACAGCAAAGGCTGAAATATGAATAAGTGATTTTCTCTGAGGACATTTGTCTCCGGCGCTGCCTCTCTATGGCATTTAAAGTCCTATTTTTCTTCAAATAAATCAATAATTACTTTAAATCCACTGTTTTTTCTCAAATATTTAAGTCATTCACACAACCTTTTAACTTTCCAAGCCAGAATACTAAACAAAAAAAAAAAAACAAAACAAAACAAAAAAAAAAAAGCGTGGAGTGGAGAAATGAATAATGTGAGATTGAATGAATTGATTTTTTTTTTTTTTGTGCTAATTGAAGTCCTGGCTAACACACTCCGGTCTGTTTTGTTGGCCCAGAGTCAAATTTGTGACTGAAATCCACTATGAAAACAAATTAAAAAGTCATCAGGTAATGACAGCGTGTTGTTGTTGTAATAACAAAACTTTTTCACAATCAGCGGGTCAGGATTTGTGTGTGCGCGCGCTGCATATAAGTGGGACGCTTATAAATGCCATGAATCTAGAGGAGCCACCTTTGTATTCATCCTGCCTTCACTTTCAGTTCTAACCCTCAGTCCTTTCTACTTTTGCCTTATTTATTTTCTACTCCCTCAGTCTCTCCTTTCACACCCTGCTCTTGCCTTCTGTAAACCTCTCCTATAATTTGAGGACATCTGGAGGTACAAATCAACAGAGGGCTAGGGGTGTGCCGTGCTGCAGTCAGCAAGAAAAACGATAGAGTAAGAAGTGAAGGAGCTGCAACCAGATGCCTAAATTCATAACTTCATACTTAAAAAATAAAAAAAAGTATGCATTTGAATGTGAAGTGCTGATCCATGTTTGGAAGCGTTATCTTGGGCAGTGTTGTGACTGATACCACTTACTCAAAATAGATCCATAGGTTTAACGCAGGGGACATTTATCATCCGTGCACAGTAGCCAGTCTTTTTCAACTTAGTATTTCAGATGCTTTTTCAGACTCTGTTACTGGATTTGTTGGGTTATTGCTGAGCCGCCAGAATGACAAATCAGCCCTCAGCAAACACACTTCTTTTTTTTTTTTTTTTTTTTTACTGGACCACCATCTCCACCATACGTGAAATTATTCTGCCGGGCCTGTCTGGGAATGGGATCCAAGTCTACATAGTAGCTTGAGATAACTGAAATGCATTCCCCCCTGTTTTTTTTTTTTTTTTTACTTCCAGCTCTTGCATCTGTAAATTACCTTTGTGCCTCTTAGACTTTATATGTGCTCAATGTATCACCCATGTTACGCCTGCACAGAACTCCAGGCTTTTTCTATTTCTCCCCTTCAGCCTTCCTCCCTCCTCAGTCGTCCCTCTAAATTTCCTGGGGACTTTATCTCGCCCATTTCAAATAGGATTGGGACTCAATTTACCATGCTTCATGTCACATTGCTGGAGAATTTTAACAGTTGATATAGACACATCATAAAACTGCAGAATGAGCAAAATATGAATTGTCAAAAAAAAAAACTTTTCTTTTTTTTCCTCCCTCCTTTTTGCTATTTCTGTCATTTGCAGGATTTGTCTCTCCTCCCTAATGCTCTGATTTGTCATCAGAGATTGGCGCAGCGGCATTGGGCAGATGGAGGTGTCGATCAAAAAAGGTGTTGTCGGGTTGTTGTTGAGGCGAGTAGGTGGTTTCACAGCGGAAAGTGACAGCACCTATTAATTTGGCCATTTAATTTTAAGTCCAACAGCGTCAAGCTCCAGCACCTTCAATCTCCCCCTGTCATTCAAAACAAGCTCGAAGCTAGCGGCCGCAAACACACACATACACTCGCTCACACATACACGGAAGGAGCGAAAGGAGGAAAAAAAAAAGGCTTTTAATCAGAGACTGAAACTTAGCCCAGTCCTTCCCAGAGAATAAGCAAGCAGAAGCCTCTAAATCAATCCGACTTATACCTGACTGCATTCTCCTTTGACGCTGAGATGTCTTGGCGCGATACTTAGGGATAGATGTAAGGGCTGAAAACGACCACGGCTACAAATTGGGTTCTCTTGTCATAAAGTAGAGGTCCAACAGAACCAAATATGCCGTGTAATGGCCAGATTGATCCTCCCTCTGTGAAACTTGGGATTGAGGGTGGAGGTTTATGACAGTATTCTCAGTGAGAAATGGACTGCAACAGAGAAATGTGACACCACAGTATAAATTCATGAGTTCTTGCTCCTTCTCTCGCTCTCCTTTCGCCTCCCTCACCTGAACCTTTGCTCCTGCTGCGAACGCCTGCTCCCATCACAGCCTCAGTGGGAGCATTTTCTTTTCTTCTGACAAGGTCAAACTTGTCCTTTAATTCACGTATATAATAGCTGGCAAACTTTACTTGGCACTCGTCGTATTTTTTTTTAGGTTTTCCAGTTGGATTAATCACTCAAGTGCCATATGTGTGCACATAATCAGAAAATCAACACCATATGACTTAAACAGATGGAAGCTTTTAGAGTTCCATCCTTTTTTTTTTTTTTTTTGGTTTGGTTTTTAACACATTTGACAGAAATGCCCATCCAAATTACGTAACAGTGCCGTTTTAGTTTTTTTTTTTTTTTTTTTTTTACCTAGAGCTATAGCCATTGATATAGCTGATTGTGGTTTCACTGTTCAGCCCAGTCATACTGCTTTTTTGAAGTATTAACTCTTAACCCTATAACACCAAACGCATCATATTTGATACATGAGTTTTGAAGCCCTCAAGGTGATCAGTGTGATTTTTTTTTTTCTTGAAAAACCTGCTGTATACAATTAGATACATGCAATACACAGATAACTCACCAGGGGGAGGAATTCGTTCACCAGAGGCCTTTCCAGTGACACTATAAGACTGTCATTAATGAGGAAGGAGGTAGAACTTTGACAATTTTGAAAAGGAATTACCAATTTGTTAGACATGTTTGTGTTGTATTATGTTTTTGTTTATTCAAAAATAATATTTGAGTAGTGAGACCCGATGTATCAAATAGGATACGAAATTGAAACTCACCGGTGACATCTGTCTGTCTGTCTGTCTGTCCGTCCGTCCGTCCGTCCGTCACATCCCACCCCATCCCATCCATGGATCAAAAAAAAAATAAAAAAAGGCTCCAGTTTCAAAGAACGGGGATTTTCTGTCAGTGACGTAATGGCTCAGGGTTTGGGTTAGAGCCACATAAATATAGTTTAAATGATCTCAAGGAGGAAAGAAAATTCAAGAAAATATTGGACGTTTTACTGCATTTTGGGTGAAACATCACCATATTCTCATGAAACCCAGGAAAGGAAACATTTTGGCTTTTCTTTATTTTTTTTTATTAAATAATTGTCTCAATTGGAAACAAACATGATGCAACAGTTTCTTCAGATGATTTTTTTATTTATTTATTTTATGGAATGTCCTTTGGGATGGGCAGCGGTTTTTTTTTTCTTTTTTAATATAAATACAGCTGTGAAACTCTCATCCCCAACAAAAATGCATCGCTGGGTCTCAGGAAGTTAAATTACAAGTCCTTTAAATCCTAAAGCATGCTTACTGTCACTGTCAGCATTAAATATATTTACCCTCTTGTTTAATTCATTAAAATTCCACTTGTCAGGATGACTGACCATCTACCCCTCGGCCACATTAATTTGCTCTCCGGGAGTCCTGTGGCTTAAAATGCAATTGCAGTGACACAGCTCTTGAAAGTGTTGTGGACAGAGACCTAACAAGTCACCTGCTGCCACCCTTCATCTGCTTCTCCCCTACCTTCATTTTTATGATGGAGGGGTAGATTTAGAGACTGCAGCCCTCGAAAGTAGTTCCATTCCAGGGAGACGTGTTTTGATAAGTACAGCTCCTGCACAGTAGCATGAAATGAGAAAGCAGACGTCATAAATCACATGCTGGTCGGCCAACAGTGGGAGACGGGATGTGAAATCATGGGCACGCTTATGGATTTACACAAGTGCGTATTTGTGCTGCATTGTTTTTTAGTATTGGAGAAAAGAAGACATTTTCTTAGTAGTAAATATGCATACGGTATATTAAGCTGATTTTATCCACTAGATGACAGTGTTGCTTCAGTTTTGTAGCATTTGCCACTTAATCCTCATGAGCTACACTAAAGACCTCTGAGTGTTGTGTTGTGTCGTGTCTGTGTGTAGGTGTAGAGCTGGGCTTTTACCTTAAATGACTTTTGTGCAATATTTATTAGTACACAATAGGGGAAATTAAGCGTAATACCAAAATAATCCGCTGTAACTGGTTGCCTGGAATCCCTTGTGTTACATTCACGCATGATTACTCGACAACTCATTAGAAATCATCAGACGAATGAATGAAAAGCAGCTCTTTTAATCCACTGTGTATGCAATTTGGTGGTCAGTGTGTAAAACTGCCGAGCTATTGTTTCCAAAACCGACCCAGAGGTTTTACACTTACACATCTTTTTTTTTTGTTTTTTTTGTTTTATTCGTCCTCTGGAAATTGTGATGTCCCGCTTGGCTGATACGAGCCAATCTTTCCCCACAGACAGAAGTCTCCGCTGGGGATTAAAACACACCACTCTGCCCTCTGCTGCCGGGCTAATTTGTTCAGGCGCCAGAGAGCTTCGGTCTGCTGCTGTTAACTCTTGACTTAACTATGGAGGCACTAGAAATATTTACTGTATATTTCACTCTTTTATGATCTAAATCTGTAACTTTCAGCTATTAGACACATTTAGAATAAAAGTATATTTCTGTTTTTTACCGTCACTATCCACTCTGAATCTATCCCACATGCTCAGTCCACCTTAAAATGCACTGCATCAGTGCCTAGAGGATTTCCTGCAGTTTGACAAATCTTGCTACCCTCGCTACTCTCTCCCTCTTTTTTTTTCCCTTAATCACATCACTACAGTGCTTGAAAATTGAATTGCGTTTCTAGGTTCTGAGCCAGAGTCTAAGATGGATTTGATGTGCAGAAACACATGGAAGCCTTTTTTTTTTTTTTTTCTCCTCTTTATGAAACCCCTTCTTGGAAATCAATGGTAAAATATTTTCCAGAACCATGCCAGAGCTGGAGTCGGTATCTGGATATGTGGGTTTGCAGCTGAATAATCAAGTCATGCAGTGGTAGGATGTGTTTTTAATCTCTTTTAGGAAGTCATCTTGATTGAAAGGTAAACCTGAACAGATGTGAGTTGGTCTCTGTGGTGCAGGCTGTGAACATAGGAAGAAATGCTTGCATTACATGAGGATTTAAGCTCCCAAGGCAGTTGTGCCTGGATCTGAGATGTGTCTTACGTGGGCTGCACTTTTTTTCTAAACTCTGCAGGGCTAAAACACCAACATTTGCTTAACAAAAGGGAGATGCACATCTCCTGTGCTCAAACCAATTTACAATTTTACTTCTTTTATGTAGGAAATGACTAATTCCACACGAATATCGCAAATACAACTTAATGATGTAGTTCAAACAGAGCATATCCTGTTATGAGTAGCTACGTTCAGTATTTTTTTTCCCCAAGTATTTATAGTTAATTTTGTATAAAACATCATCAGTATATATTAAAAGAACTCAAACTAAGCCAAATGTGCCATTTTCATAGGTATGTTTTAATAAATTGCAATATATTTGCACATTAAAGACTTGAAGTTGCAAATAATGTCAATTTTTTCACTTTTTCTTTTTTTCCCTTTTTTTTGTTTACATTTTCTGTTATTTATATCAAAAATTTTCTATTTTACATATTTTTTTAAAATATTTGTTACTATGGAAAGTTGCATCCAAATTTCACACTACACTGTACAATGACAATAAAGTCTATTCTATTCTATTCTATTCTATTCTATTCTATTCTATTCTATTCTAAAGAAACAGATTCATGTGCATCCGAACCTTCTCACGTTCAATGTATTTATTTTTTCAACTCATTTGTCTCTGAATTGTTCAACGCGAGGGGAAAAAAATGCATTTAAATATTAAAATGGAAAATGAGCACCTTATCACCTAAATGCCATGTGAAACCTGGCGAAACAAAACAAATTAAAACACATTAAGTTAGTAAGTGACAGATGAATCTCTGTGCTCTAACATAACACATATGTACCTAACATAACACAACCTATTTGAAAATATGCCTGTCAACTTTTTTTTTTTTTTTTTTTTGTATATATCTATGTGCCTCCACATGGGGGCACTCTTGTTCTCTGTAAAACACTCCCCGACCCAAATGGAGGAAAAGATAAGAAACTAATAGAGATACAAGAGCCCGCTCTATCTGCAAAGTCACGATAAGTTTAGGACGCAAACCTGTGTTATCTGTCTGTTAATGGTGCGTTGCGCCGTTTCCAGCTGTAAGGCGCATCAGCAGGTCTGTGTTTACTTGGAAAGCAAAGACCTATTTGTTTCTGAACGTTTATCAGCGGTCACTTTCTTTTCTACCACGAGGGAGGGAAAGAGAGACTGGATATCGCTGAGGCTGGGTTCTGTCTTTCGGGTCCGGATCATGAGTGGTTTATTCAGTCTCCTGTAACCCACACTCATTTGTTTTTGCATCAATTTGTATGAAGTTGGGAAAGTGTCGGAACTGCGTCGCCGCAACATCGGTAGGATCCGACCACTGAGGCTGAAAGTACGTGCCGTGAATCCAAAACACAAGCCTGGAGTGATTTTTTTCTTTTTTCTTTTTCTTCCCCTTCTTCCTCCCCCCAAAAGCATCTTCTAATCGAATTACCTCCGACATTACCCATTTGACCTCTTGTAAATTGGACTTCCTTTTTTTTTTTTTTTTTTGCATTTATTGATTGAGAGCAGAGACTTGCCAAGTTATTCTTTTTTTTTTTTTTTTTTTTTTTTGTATTTATTTTTTTTTTGGTCAAATAGTCGAAATGGCGTCACTATATCAGAGATTCACCGGCAAGATCAACACAAACAAGTCCTTCCCTAACCCTCCAGAGGCGAGTCATCTCCTCGGGCAAAACGTGGAAGGGGAGAGGCCGGCGGAGACCCAGCGACCCCGCTTTCAGCATCAGTACCGTCGGCGCTGCGAGGACGAGGATGTAAGACACCACCAGCATCACCTTAGCTTGTCCTAGTAGCGCATTTCTAATAGTTAAACCTGAAGTCGTTGACTCCGATATGTAGTGATAAGACATCGATTGTAGATCCAATAAAAGGATGAGTCTAGTGAATGCCCTTTTGCAGTTAATTACAGCTGCTCCGTTTCAAGGCAAAGTTGTCAACTTGTGCATCATTGCCTCAATTGGTTGGCTTATCTGTCAATAAGTGACGCATCACTTACGTCTATTTCTCAAAGAATACTCGCTCAGTGGCGCTGTCTGGCCATTCAATAATCTGACAACTGTAAAGAGTTGATTATGTGCTGCTTTTACATTCTGCATATGGAAATGCTTGTTTCAGTCTACGGCTTTTATGTCAGCGCAACAAATTGCCGCACACACAGTGTACGTTCATAATCGGACTGATACGGAAACGCTCTGAACAGACACGAGTCACACAGTCAAATTGACATGGAAATGGAACACCATCAGGATGCTTTTTTTTATTTTTTGTTTTTTTTATTCATGCAAAACACTTGAAGCATTTTCATTTATTTTAGCTGGGTCACCTTCATTCCCAACAATCACAATATTTTAATCCGTATTTGGCCTTTAAAGCGTCAACCCAAGCCTGAAACGATTCCAAAAATCCAGATCAAACCTGCAGACTGATGACGCTGTCCGTGGTGCTGAAACACTGACTGAGGATTTGCCTTGCTGCTGCAGCTGCCTCTGTCCGTAGTGCTGAAAGATTAACGCAGCAAAATAGCCCCTTTGTGACTCCATTTATTTGCTCTGCTGTTTCCACAAGCAACACACACAACAGTTTGTTTTTCCAATTTACACTCCAGATTTTGCATCCTCATCTTTAGTTTTCTTTGCACCTGCACTGATTCAACTCATTCGATTTCATGTGTCTCAGCTTTTGCCACAGAAATACCATTATTTCCAACTCTCTTGCATGTTCACTTGTACTGCAGTGCCTTACAGTAAGATGCAAAAGGTAAAACACTGGTTGAGGTGTACATGAATTTAACATGAGGTCGATTTATTGACCGGTGGTCTTGTCTTTGTGTTTGTTGGCGCACAGAGTTCCAACATGATCTGAAATCGATACAAACAGTGATGCATAGTCCCTATTCATCAACCTGAAAGCATGGCCTAAGACGCAGCTTTGTTATACATAAAGAGTCCTGAACACTTGCCTGTGCAGTGATTATTGCAAATCGGAGCTGTACTTGCCAAATACAGTTCCTATTCCATTGTTTAATTGCGTTTGGAACAGGTTTTTTCAGCTTAATGCATACATACTGTAGTGCACAGTTCTGAATTGTGGCCTTTTTTTAATGTCAATCCTAGCTTTGGCGTTTATCCAGCTGTGTGGCCTTAATGAGCGAGTCTGGCGGAGGTGACATTTTCATCACGCTGTGTGGATGAGAGCTAGAGCCGACTGGGATGAAGAGCTCATCCACTGACTCAGCCTCCCTATGGGGCGACCACACAGCACTGGTCTACCACTTCAAAACTTTATCCACCCTTTTCTGCTCGGTTACCGTTCTCCCCTTACGCAGCAGTTCTCTGCCACAATGGCAGAAATATAAACTATTTTCTTTAAGCAAAACTAAGTAAAAGGTAGTTGTCTTTCTTTCCAGAATGTTTTATCTAATTTTGGAACAAATGACTAAAATTACTCCAATGTTTTTTGTTTTTTGTTTTTTTTATGTCAGTTATTAATGCCAGCTGGAATGTGTTGGAAACATCACACTCATTGTAAGTCACTGCAGAAACATGTGTCAGACACCTCATTTGTAAGCCTTGTAGTTTTAGCAACTCTTTAGTCATGCTGTTTTATTTTCTGCTTCTATTATTCCAAACATTTGTTTTCAGTTTTCACCTCACTGCTCTGTGGTTTGTATTCACCCCATCAAGGTTGCAGTCATGTTTTAGGTGTATAGTACATTAAATGCCTGTGTAGATCAGACATAGATGGAAAATACACTTTAGATTCATTCTTGACAGACTTGAAATTCATAAACAACTATGGTCATGTAGATTTTGATGTATTAAAATGAAGAATATATTTGCAAAGCTGAACATAATCCCCTCCTGTAAGGTTACACAGGTAGATATCTGTAAGCTGCCAGTAAACAGCACTATGGTGAACACAAACCTAATCAAGCATCTTAAAAGGAATAATGTGAAAGTCAACATTGGCACCTGCAAAGCTGGCAAACATATGTACACATCATTCGGAGCTACAGTACTGAAGCTGCATGTTCTTGTTACAGGGCAAAGTACAGTTACAATGAAAACACTAGTCACTTTTCCATTGACCTGAATATAACCTGCGCATAAACATTTACCAAATGGAAAAAATGAAAATTTTGCCAAAATTCTAGTTTTTCGCTGAAATGTTTTTGCACTGGCAAGAGGTGGTTTTTCGGGCATAGCAAAATTGGTATATTTGTAATGCAATGGGAAGACCTTTTTGTGCAACTAGAGTCATGTGAATAAAAACAAAACAAAAAACACAGATGTCAACAGATGTTGCAACAAGCAAAGAAAACAAGTTTTAAAAGAAACATGGTGCAGTACGTGTAGACACTCCAGGAAACCGAATCATTTTTTTAAATTTAGTACAGGATAGAGGGGTAATATATAATATAAATAATGAATATATCTGTAAATCAACGTATTTATCTTCATCGCTGTGTTTATGGAACGACTTCTCATGCCATCTTGCGATAATAAGAAAACAAATCATTGTGTTTGTGATTTAATGGAAAAACCAACATTAGACGCTTCTGTTTTTTTGTCATTTAGTAAATATCGGTAAAGTCTTGCACAGATGTCTAATGGAAAAGCCACTACTGAGAGTGATTATAGAGAATAGTAAACAACCCATCAACACATTCTGTGCTCATCCATAAAGGAGTGTTGTGAACCACACAGAGCAGTAATGAAATGTTTGCTACAACCATAAGAGCCTTGCACTTGCACAAAACTTGACTATGTTGGTATAGTGTAATAGGACTTATTACACGTGAAGGCTTTATTGTGGTGTTTTGATCATTGTTTGTAAAGATTGACACCAACATAGACAACACGTTTGGATGAGAAATGTACTTGATATACTGTATTTTAATGTGATCGCACCAACACCAGCGCTATTATAGGCACTGAGTGACATGATCGCCACATCTAATTGTTGAGCTGAGTCATCTAATCATATGACGCATTATAATTCAGCGTTTGTTCTATATATGAGGACTCCAGACAGTGGAATTAGTCCCTCTCAAATAGACAGTGCATTCCAAACAAAGCTTTTGTTTGGCATAGGCTTCACATATTCTAGTTGAAGCTAAATCCTTCTCTGTCAATACATTTGATAGTGATCTTAGCCTGAAATCCTCTCTGATGATCATTTCCTGCTTGTAAAACAACTCATTATAATTTAATCAAACATGTTTTTTTTTTTTTGTTTTTTTTTTTTTTTACCCATAAAGTTTTCTATCTGTTATCTGCATCTACTGCTCTGGATTTTCATTCCTCATTCTTCCGTCGGTATTTTATGTGCTGATTTCAGAATTTGAATGTCCAGTATTGTGTAGCATTTGGCTGTATTTAGTCTTGTGTAAATCTATCCAGATAATGATATTATTCAAAGCCTTCTGGCTCCCACTTGAGCCTCGGCTTTCCTCAGCAAATTCTTTAAAGCGAAAAATACTTGCCGTCTCACATTTCAGCCTCATTAATTAGATATACTCTGCCAAAGAGTTTAAGTTAGCAAAAAAGGCAGTCGGAAAGCAGAAATTGATGTTTTCGTTAAGCGTCAAAGGTTTGTCCCTGTGGTAGGATTTTGTGCTTCTCTACTGACACCATTACATGAGTAAACATCTCTGTTTCTTCTGTCTTTGTCTGGTACGATCAGCAAAGTCGTAATGAGACTCGAGAGATATCGGTCTAGAAATGCTACAATTCAGACCTCGAGTATGTGGTGAAAGTGTTTTGTGTGATACGTGTGTGTGTGTGTGTGTGTGTGTGCATGTGTGTGCGCGTGTGTGTGTGTGTGTGTGTGTGTGTGTGTGTGTGTGTGTGTGTGTGTTTTGAGATGTATTCCCTCAGAAATACTTTTTAACACTCTCCCGACTCATCTCTCTTA
>JAPQRP010000015.1:5218298-5234639 GCA_037367295.1 Apogon hyalosoma
TGGGTCATTGTCATGTTGGAACATCCAAGACCGTCCCATGCGCATTCAGTCAGGGTATGTAAACTTATGAGCACAACAGTAGCAACAGAGTAAATTTAAATAATGAATTAATTACTTAGACTCTAAATTGCGGTGTATTTGCTGCTTTTCATTGTTACATGTTAATTTCTCTTCCAAATTTGCCTGGATGACTTGCTAAACTTTTAGATAAATTGTTTGGTACTGTTGCTGAGCTGTGTGGACAACATTTTTGAGACGTTACCACGCCCCCATGTTTGCCCGCGGTGTTCATGGGTAAAATAACATAACAGCAAGCAACAGGAATGATCGAAAAAGCTGTGACGATGTGCTGCACTTGTACGGCATACTCTCATGAATGCGATTCTCCATCCACTAGTAATGGCATTTGATAACAGAGGTGTTGATCCTGGTGTAGTATTGCAAATAAGAGATATGCTTGTTTGTGTGTACCACTGAGATTTAAGATGCTCCTGCTTGTTTGAATGGGGTTTCATTGCATATTTATACCCAACAGCAAAAACGGCACAAGATGTGAACAAGAGAGACTGATGAATGCTTCCCTGTTGTGTCGTTCTCCTCTTATTAGGCATTGTGCACAAGCAGTGATTTTAAGATTCTCCGCTGCAGTAATCAGTGTAGATTATAAGATTTAGCCACAGTACTGTTAATATTTAACAAGCACCAAAGAACACGTTGGTTCTTATGTTGATCTAAACGTGTTTGACCCTCTGTGGTGTTCTGCTACACTAAGACTTAAATCCCCTCTTTGTATGCATGGGCAAGCTAACTTACAAGAGAGACCCTTTATGTGATAATCAAATATTTATGTTATAATGGTTTAGATGACAAGGCCTTCTTTTTTACTGCGATCTTAATGGCATATTTGTTTGTTCCGCTGGTCTCTCTTGTGTGAAAATTAGGCAAGTTGTAGAAAGTTTGACAACATATTACAGGACAGGGGATGACACAGCAAAACTTTTAGTTTACAAAGCAATACAACGGGTTGATGGAGACGGCATCGTGACAGGGACTTCAGCAGAGCTCGATAAAGAACACTCCATCTCCTGATCTTTTTTCTCAGCTTAACT
Source organism: Apogon hyalosoma (assembly GCA_037367295.1). Taxonomy (NCBI): domain Eukaryota; kingdom Metazoa; phylum Chordata; class Actinopteri; order Kurtiformes; family Apogonidae; genus Apogon; species Apogon hyalosoma. Next base: position 5,219,408 of record JAPQRP010000015.1, read on the forward strand.
GCATCCATTATATGACAAAAAATCAAGGGGCTAAGAGAACAGCGAGCAGCCAGGGTTTCATGTGGAAATATCGGGAAGATACCTAGGGAAGAGTTGATGAATCCCATGATTGAATGTCAGAATTCATTAAACAAAAAAAAAAGTATATTCTCAATATGTGCTTCAACTCTTTTTACGAAAGAGCACATACCGCTCCAAGTCACTTTTTGATTTTGTTATTCCCATAAACCCTTTCTATAGAGGTGGTGCAGTGGCAAGGGCACCGCTACCGTTTATGGGCCCCATGAAAGCGTCTTCCCAATCTGTCAGAGCGGGGGTGGGTGTGCGGTCCGTAACTGACGTAACTTACGATAGCATGAAAACGAAACTGAAACTTAACATGTTTCCAACGTTTGACTGCTGACATCTACGCCTCTCTTACACAGCGGATCTAACATAAAATTTTCATTGTATCCACTGGGGCCCCTCAGAAATACTAGGCCCCATGAATTTATCATACCCCCCCCATCAGTGCCCCAGTGCAGTGCTTAACACTTCTTTTTCACCTTCAACGGCAGCTCACTTCTCCTAATATGTGCTAATGCTAATGCTAGGTGCTGTTTGCATTATGGCTAAAATGTAGAGACTGGATTTCCCTACAGGCATAATTAAGGGAGTTAACCTTTAACCTATAGTGAAGCTACTTACTGTGAAATAAAAACTAGATAATCACAGAAATGAACATCTGATGCACTTTCCACGCTGAGGCGAAACAAAACCGATATCTCACTCAGCGTTTGGGCCTCTTGTGCATTTACATGTAAACAGTATTTTCGGTCACAAAACATGATTTTTATAAATGCGTTATAGATTGAACACTTACAAAAGCTCCGCATGTGAGCGTATAAGTCAGTGTATTTCCTGTAATAAACTGCAGTCAGTACTGACAACTGCGGAGAAAAATCTGTAAAATTTGTACTGATTTGTTTGCATTCTAGTGTTGACCAGTATATTTATTTTTAATGAAGCTTGTGTGGACACAAAGGAGAAGGGAGAATCCTTGTTTAGAAAAAAAAAAAAAATCTGTATTTGTGTGGGCATGGCATAAGTCAAAGTAATAAACACCAGGATGAACAAATCAATCAAGCAGTAACTAAATCTGGAACTTATTGTATTCCGTCAGTGTCAGCAGTTCCAGTCGAGGCCTAATATCATCCACTGACCACGACCAGACTCGAGTTCTGCTATTTCTGCTCATTTAAATGTCCTTTTGTTTATTTGTAATAATTACAAAATGTGCATAAAAGTCCACGATGGAAACGCAGCTTATGGAGCCAGTCTGTTGAACCATTTTCCATCCATGAAATACAAATTTAAATAACACTGTCAACAATAACACCAGTACCGATGTGTTGGATCATATTAGAGTTATAACATTTTTTTTTTCAGCTCAAGAACCATGTTTAAGTGTGCAGTACAGTTAGTATTTGTGGAGTGGAACTCGGCAGAGGTTTGGGGTTAATTTGGACTCATTCAAGAGGGGAACAACTGCTTTATTTATACCAGTTATTTCAATTCTACCAGTTAGTGGGAGTAAATACACAGTGACTTGTTAGATTAGATTATCCAATAGCTGTAGAGTGAAACATTAAGCCACACTCGAACACATAGAAAGAAAGAAAGCAAGAAAGAAAGAAAAGGGAAAGAAAAGGGAAATGATTTAAACATAAGCACATTAACGTAAAACTTTTGCTGTTTTTGTCGTATTATTTATTTCTTATTTATATTCTGTCGATATGGATGGGTGTGGAAGAACACATTTTGGAATATAAAATCAATAACACATTACATCTATGCAATAAAATATATACCAGTAGCCATTTTATTGTTTTATACTGTGCAAGTCTTTTGCTTCATTTTATACAGGGTTGTAATAAATTCACCTATTTATTTTTCAGTCTCTTTATATTATGGCACAGGAACAAAATGCGGGAAGTATGTGCATAGTAATAAAACACACACAAAAATCAGAAGTGCATGTCTGCCATCAGCAAAAGTAAGAATTTAGTGAGACGTCTGTTTAGCCTTTTAGATTCGGTACATCTTGAACTCTCTTGACTCGTGTCAATTTATGCATGAAAATACATGTGGAATTTACAGCAAATATGCAAACAGCTTTAGAAACAGAAAGTTTGGGCGAAAAATGTGAACATTTTAGAAAGTGCATGGCATCATCTGGACAAAGAAAAATAGAGAAGAAAATACATACTGTATATACTGAGAGTAATGATATAAAATGGATATAGACAGATTTAAGAGTATTCAGGATGAAAAAAACAATACTAATAAGAAGATTTAGTCAAAAAGGAGTATTTCTGAAACCTCAACATCACGTACGAGACACACAAAATATTTTACGCGTAGTAGTCATTCAATTAAAATTATTTATATATTTAATGTTTATTTTATACATGTCCTGTATTTTCTTAATATAGCAACTGAGAAATAAATACTTGTGCTCATTACAGCTCTGCTAAAGGTGTCCTAACAATTTTGTACAGAGCTGTATTTTTGTAAGTTTGGGTCTTGAAGGCATCACATTTATCTTTTTTGGGACCTTCTGCTGTACATAAATACACTGGTGCAGAAAGGGCATACCTTGACACATAAAAAATTCAACAGAAAGCAGAAAATATCTTTTTTTTATTATTTAGTTAATTTGTGGGCAAAGTTCACATTCAGAATAATCTTTTTCATTTTATTCAGAGTAATGGTCCCTTTGATGCGGTTGCCTGTAAATGCCATTGTATCATGTTACTAACAAATAATACCATTTAACATTTGTTGTGGCTGCTTTATTAGAATGCGAATATTCGTCAGTAAAGGTGATGTGCATAAAATTTGAATGCGTTAGCTCATTTGTAAACACAAATCGTAGCTCACACTAGACAGAAAACAACTGCTACTGTGTGTCTTTTATTAATGTTACAACTAAAAAATTGAGGCCAACTCACTCACTCTGCTATTCAAAGGTAAAATAACCTCTTAACGTCTTCTTTTTCCGCCATACCTCAACCTGTTACGTGCGCTTTTCTTAACATCCAGCATGTCGATAGAGCGACGAATCAATTTCCGTCAGTGTTTATGTTGTTGAATGGAAGCAACCGCCATGATCCGCTATCATTTCTAGTTAATAAAACCCCATTATCTGGCTGATGCGTGGGCAAAGTATTTTCCTGACCATGTGAGTACAGGAGGTGTTAGGTTGTGGCTGCAGACTGTGCTTCAGCAGATAACGGCAGAATTAGAGAAGGCTGACAGCTGTTAAGGCCTGCTGATGAAACTGCTGAGAGGTGATAAGACTGTGACCTCACGCGGGCCTACTGGGGTGGGGGGGAAATCAAATAGAGAGAATGCAGAGGGAGGGCTGCCAATCCCGATCGCTCCCCCGATGATAACAGGATGCCGTCACCCGTTGTCAAATGCAGGCTAAATGGAAAGATGAGACAAACCGGACAGATTCGGTGTCCGCTTTCATGTCGATCAGCTATACCAACAGGAATGAAATCCATAGGACGGAGCGGTTTTCTATTTTTTTTCTTATTTTGACTTTATCTTATCCATATGTCTGCATTGCACAGCCGTGAACTGGATGTTATTTTCCCCCACTCTGTACACAGACAACAGCATACAAGACAAATCAGTTGCCATTTGAGTGCTAATCCACTACCACTGTTTACTCTCGGAATCTATTTCCCCTTTGATCCTCTAGCACAGCTGCATCCCCTTGTGTCCAGGGTATGTACCATTGGATCAGTGCCTCCCAACAACACCATTATGCACTCTCTCTTTTGGCACTGATGGCATCTAATTACTGCTCTCCTGCTGTAGCTTCGCGTCCATTTGATGGAAAGGGGAGAGAGGGAGGTGGACTTCCTGTCTCAGCGGTGTCACCGAATCAAACTGTAAACTCTGGCAGATTATTCCACGTTAAAATTACCCTTGGCTTCAGTCGCAAAGACGATTTCTTCCCTGATTACAGTATCACAGCTGCCTAATGGCATTTTTATAATTACATCAGTGATGATTTGTCGGTGTCAGGGCAATCACGAGGAAAATCTTTGCAGCCAAGTGAGATTGAGAGCGGTTTGTGTGGCTTATAACAGTGGTTCTTAACGTCGGATCCCAGGGAGGGTATGAGGCTTTGTCTGCATTGAGGTTACAAGTTGTGAAAATTATGTTTGTGCATGTTAAAGAAAAAATACTTGAATACCCGATAAGATAATCGGAAGTCTGTATAACCCAACTCCAAACATAAACAAAATATCAAGCTATTTAATAGCCACACCCTCTTGACGTCTGACACTTTGTGACCCCCACAGCCAGAGCAACAGCCAGAGTTTTTTCTTGTTGTCAGTGTGTCATCATATGTATAAAACACCATGTCTGGAAAAATGCAGATGACTCATCAGTATCAAAAAAGAAAGTCGAGATTTACCTTAATTTTGGTTTTAATGAAGGACAGGACGGTTTTGATTAGGGGGGGAGAGGGTGGCTTGTCTTGGACACAAGCGCTGGGTGGCTCCTAGGGAAAAAAGTTAGGAACCACTGACTTACAACGTCAGTGTAAGTATTTTTATCTGTGTGATGTAAACGGATGCCATATTTAGCAGCGTCAGACCAGGTGCTCCTCTTAGCTCACTCCTCTCTGTGGCATGAAATCAGCTTATCGCTCCCCAGCTGAACTCCCTTTTGGATTTGCAAGATGAGGTATCAGGTGAGGCGTTAAATTAGGATTCATTTCAACGTTAATTCCAGCACTGGGACCGATACTAAAACCTGGATTCTCACAGACATAAAGTTCACATTTCACCCATTGTGTTGAAAAAATCATCTCGCTGAAGACCAGAGGCAGGAGCTAAGACAGTATGTGTGTGATTTAATGAGAGTAGAACCACGGCAGCATTAAATCTGAATTCTCCTCCTGGTAAATAATACACACCGTCGGCCTAATCTTTTCCATCACCTCCCCAGCCATTATTCTGTATTGTCAGTGGAGAACATTTACTGCAGATGAAGGCGTGTGTGTCCTCCGTGGATGCTTGCGTCTTAACTCCAACAGCTTGTATTCGTGCTCAGCAGGAAGCGCCGGAGTCTCACAGGTCCTCATTGACACTTTGATCATCCAACCATGTGCTGTTTTGATTTCCCTTTGATTTGACAATCCGAGTGCACTGTCTTCCCCTTCCCCAGATGCACACCTTGCTCGCTGACACGCACTGTGCATTGGTATTTCCAGACTGTCATTCTCAGCAGACGGCGGGCAGAGCCATCCAAATGTAGCTGAAGTTGTCAGTTTAGATTCACATACTATTTTCTGATCTATAACCATCATGCTGTTTTTTTTTTTCCCCCCTGAAAAGTGAGACCTGTCAGGCTGTGCTGTGTGAACAGTAACTGTATCATTCTGTCAACAGCAGACAAACAGAGTCAAATTAGGCAGAACTGAATATATCTACAGTAACTAGGGATGGGTACCGTCAAGATTTTAACCGATAAAGACCCAAAACATCCACTGTCGACTAAAACCATCTACTGATATAAACTGTTTAATACCTGTTGATCCACTAATATTATCGATCCATGTAAATAATTGATGTAAAATCCAGTTTGTCATCTTTTCATCGTCATCAGATATGACCCATTTGGACGTTCAGAGGCTCTGTAGTTACCGTGGAAACACCGTCATCTTCTACAACATTGATTCACCAGTAAAACCCATGGAGTTTGACAAATGACAGTGGATGGACACGTTTGGTTTATGTTCAGTTAATGATGTCTTTGCTGAAAAAGTCACTTTTGCTTCAGTTTCCTCTGTTTTTGATATAATAGGTATCAACTTTAATCTGAACATTAATGAACATCTACGTGATCAATAAATTTAATATAGGAAACCAACCGGTTTTCAATTGAAAAAAAAACAAACTTACAGGAGATAATACTAAAATAAATGGCAATAAATCACTTAAGAAATGTTAAATAGAGGAAAGTTCATTTAGGAGATGCCACAGAAATAACACTGGGTCTTTATGGGTTTAATGCTGCTTAGTGATCCAGTACACAGATACATTTGTTCATTTTCTCAAGGTTGCAAAAACAAGAACAAAGTTTGTTCTGGTTGAGACATTTTATACTTCAACCATTGAGGCCGGTGGAGGGCATGCACAGGGGCGATATGTCCGTCAATGTCCGTCTTGCCCACCCAGTCGAAAGTTAAGGGAAAACATTTATCCAATAGAGAAACATAAATCAGATCAAATTTTATTTATATAGCACCAAATTATAACAAAAGTCATCTCAGGACAGTTTACGTACAGAGCCAGTTGGAACCAGACACTCAAGCTAATGACAGAGTTCACTACTGTTGGGTCTTATTTGTGATTGGATGGGCAGCCTACAGCCCGCCTTATTCCACCAGTGATTGGTTGTCATCGTTGTTTTGCATTCCCTGAACGCTTCATTTGCTCATACAGCTCACTGTCTGTTGTCTGTTTCTGAGCTGCGGGGAAATAAACCACCCTCCTCGGTCTCTGCTGCACCTGTCGAGGTTTCTGTTTAATACCGCGATTCTCTCTCGATGGGAGTTTCACTGTATCTGTGACTTTTTGACGTGCTCTTGGGCTGAGCACCGTCGCTGGTCTCCTCCAGAGCAGTCAGCCCAGTGCGCGCACACTGATGAAAGCAACGCCATAAAACACGCACACTGGGCAACACGACACCATTAAAACACACACACACACACAGTCTCTTAATCGTCGCCCAAGGAAGAGACAAAAACCGATTGAGGGGCAAATTATCTCTGTCACTAAATTATATTCATTATTATAATAATAGTTTAGTCCTGTTGTTTTAAATGTATATAGTTCTACTGACATTTGAGTCTAAAGTTCAGGGTTTTAGATGGAAAATAAATATTTGTTGTTTTCTTTGTCATTTGTCACTTCAGATTTAATTAGAACCAGAGTTGTGAAATATGAAAAAATATAATTTAGTTATTTTACTTTGCCTTTTGGCCAAGTTTCGGTTGTTTGTTCAGTTGTTCTATTGTGCCACTTTTCAGTCTGCGTTTGAACAAGAGTAGACTGCCTTCTTTTTGTATAAATTCTGGCCGCAGTGAGAATAATTTATTTTTATAGTATTTAATATTCATTCTTTTATTTTTCAAGCTCATCCAGTGAAAAGAAATATGCATAACAGACTTTTAAAATCATTTTTATTTTACACTAAAGAGTAAAGGAAGACAAATGAGCTGCCCGGCAATTGAATTTATCTTTGGTGGATCAATAAAGTGATTCTTAAACTTAAATAAACCTACAAACTTCTTTTCAGTGCTGTCAGGACTGCAATTCAAATTGTCAGCCTTCAGGCTACTATTCAGCTTCCCTATCATCAGTAAATACCTGTCATCAGTAAGCCAACCCTAATATGACAGGCTAGAACCGGCCCTGCTTCACCAGAAACTCAAGTGCCAAATTCCTAGGGGGGTCCTTATATTTGTAACTAATCAATGAACTAATCAATAAATATACTATCAGTACTATACAAAAATTGCATCACACATGTATCTCACATAGCAAGAATGAGTGAACGTCTTTACTAAAGCACCATGTGCATCATCTCAAGCACAATCAGCAATATTTACTGAATAAAATGACAAAAACACACAAATATTCATAAAACATATGACGACAATACATTGAACCTTGAAAACTAAAACTTTGATCCAAACCAAATCCATTTCTTCTCCTCGGCTAGGTATCGGTGTTGAGAAAACAGCTATTAAATCTAAACCAATATATTTTACCTTTTGAAAATGTCATCGTAATTGTACGCTTTGCTAGATCGCACCCATGTGGTCAACCTGAAACCTGACTGATTAAATCAACAGGTCCATTCCACTTATTTGAAGATTCACTGTTGCTTCTGAGCCTCAAAGCAGATTTGTTTTACCTGGAAACACATGATGACCAAAAAATATGATGGGACAAACAGTCTAACATACGCATACACTATTGGAAGCAGGAAATATTCTGCGAAATAAAGAGAATATACTATTAGGTATTATTTTACTACATGTTCACAGGGGAAAAAATATAGGGTGTAAATGTTGGTCAGTGATTATGATTGTTTTGGTCAGCAGATATCTGATTGCAGTGGTTGTATTAACGAACACATGTGGCTGAATGGGACAGACTGCACGGTCAACAACCTGGAAGGGGGCGGGGTCATGTGCATTTAAAGGGCCGGCGCTCAAAACGACCTTTCTGGTGTCATTACTCAGAAATAGGGTTGAACATGGACCTGTGGAGTTGAATTAATAAAGAATTCAGACCCAAGCATAGTATTGACAGTTTAAGTAGACCACAGGGAATTGTTTTAAAATGCATAATTCCATTAAAAAAAAAAAAAAAAGCAAAATGTCACTCCTTTAATATCAATATCAGTATCATATCAGTATCAGCCCGGAATTTTGCAGCGCATCCGTACTAATTTTTCCAGCCACCTTTTTCTGCACATTTTCTAGAAGCCTGGCTATTTAATTTGTATTTTAAGCACAAAAACATGCCCTACTTTGTTGTCTGAGTAAACAAAGGCAGCATGTTCCATAAACAGATTTGTCAGGGTATTGATTTAAATCTGTCACTGCTTTTCTGTGATTTCACTGTTCATTTTGTTTATTATTATTATTCTTTTTACTTGAGTCTGACTACTGACCTGCACTTCTTTCTGCACAACTAGGTCTGAGTTCTTTGTATTTCTGCAGCTAAATCACCAGAGCAAACTGTTGGCAGTGAATATTTATGCAAATCACAAATACATATAATCTCAGTGTTTACAACAACAAGATGTACGTATGTGGTATTGGCTGTGTTTTAACCACAAACCCTTTCGGTGTTCCAAGGGAAAAGAATGAGGGCTGTATCTCTCTGACAGGATTATTAAACTTTTTTACAGTTTAGTTTATGCACTGGCAGCACTCTGTTTGGAAGGGAGGCAGACGGTGTAGTGCAGAGAAAGATGTGATAAAAATAAAAATAAAACTAAAAAAAAAAAAAACAACTCACAATGTGGTTATTAATATTTAAAACAAACCGTGATCTTTTCCTAGCCTCAACCAAAAGCACTTTTATTGCCTACCTTCAGGAGCTGGTGTCTCTGGTGGAAGAGATTTGACATCCATCTCAGCTGCATTCTGTCTACATACAGTAGGAAAGGCAAAAATAGAGGCAGCACACTAAGAAAGGGATATACACATTCCTAAAACTGCAGCTATCATTCACAAATATTAAGATTCTAAAAGTGCAGTGGCAACTTTTTGTTTATAGTGACTTGGTTGATTGTCTAAGTGAAATTTAAAGGGGTCGTATTTTGTTAAACCCACTTTTATTAGTCTTTGGTACATTTATTTGTGTATTTGGGGACCTTAATCGTTCCAAAAGTTTGAATTTGAACCCTCCAGGCAAAAATCAAGTGGATTTCTACAACGCTGCTTAATTTGTTGTGTCTGTAACTAGTTACGTCACGACATTTGCACGTATAAGATCAAGAGTTCCGACGAACATTTCTCCTAGTCCATGCTGAAAATGTGTCCAAACTTTGAGCTGATTACCTAAAATGTTCCTTTGTTGGTTGAACAGGACAGATCAGCATAGCTAACAACCTGGAGGGGGTGGGGCGTGAAGTGGCTCATTTGCATTTAAAGGGCCGGCGCTCAAAACCACCTTTCTGGTGTCATTACTCAGAAATAGGGTCGAAGATGGACCTGTGGAGTTGAATTAATGAAGAATTCACACCCAAGCAGAGCATTTACAGTTTATGTAAACCACTGGGAAATGTTCTAAAATGCATAATTCCATTTTTTTTAAAAAAAAGCTGAATATCACTCCCTTAATTGACTCGAGTAACAGTATAAGGCCAGTAGGATGATAGTTTGTAAGCTTATTGTTTCTTCTCCTCTGTGGTCCTTGAAATACCTTTTGCTCAGTACATTTACCGCATTCATTATTGCAGTATCTGAGCCCTGTAACCCCAAATACAGTAGGCTTTCTTCCTGTCTTGTTATCTGTCTTTCATTCCCCTGAGCTGTCTCCTGATGTCAGACTTTTCCTTTCTTGAACTGGCATCTCCTCTACTGTGTCGAGCCCTGAATGCATTTGCTTGTGAATCTGTTTCAAGTCAATTAGTTTGGAGGGTTTCGCCCCAGCCAATCGGAAATCCTTGCGCAGCTTATGTCCTTTGCAGGGGGAACAGTGGAAGGTCAAGTCGCTCACCTCAGGCAATTGAGCAGTTGGCCTCATGTTTGATAGAAGGACGAGGATTGCCCGAGAGAGACGGAGAGCTGACTCTTGGCAGTCACAGTTTCTCTCCCCTCTACCACCTCCCTTGTGTTCACTCCTGCTGCAGACAAAGCAGGTCATTATGTTCAATTATATTGGGCATCTGTATCTCAATTGAACATCAGAGCAAATTAACTCCGATCTTATCCAGCAGCAGTCTGTAGTGCCAACTGAAAGTGCGTTCGACAGTAAGTTTAGCTGTAAAGGATCCGGTAAATATTATGTGTGAAGCTGTGCCTCTGTTTCTTTGCAAAACAATAGAAACAAAAACTGTTCCTTGTCATTATTTTTGTAGTTGCACTAATAAAAACAAAAGAAGATAGACTTTCCTAGACAGTTTCTGTGACAGATTGCCTTTTCAGATACTACATTTTGGGACTGTTTGTTTTTATAAAATCTTCATATTGCATAACCAGCACAGAAAACACCACGCTGTACATGTCTGCATCACAATAAATAGTAGAAACAGAAATTGCTCTATCAGTTTAAATCAACTGGATTAATTAAACGCATTACTTGTGTCCAGTGTTGTCCAAGTTACTTCCAAACTGTAATACATTGCAGATTACTTATTACTGTAATTTAAAAGTAATTCCTTACCTTTTAGTTGGTTATTACTCTCAGAAGTGTAATGTGTTACATGATGCGCTGTAGACCCCACCCCACCCCCCCACATACCCCCAAGGGCACCCCAAAGTACATGTGGACAAATCCCTGCAGGAACATTTGCATTCAACCGGTAGATAAATCTAAAATTGATAAATAATTTATTTTGTTTTATTTAATTTTATTTTATTGGTTTACTTAATAGAGACCTTGTGTATTTATGAACACTGTTGTATAAAAAAATACACTTATGTAAATGTGCCAGAATTAGTAAAAATAACTAATTTTTACCTGCAGTTCCAAGGCAGGTGACAGAACAATCAAGACATAAAACAGCCAACACTGATACATCACACATTCTCTATAAATTAAACACGTAAAAAAAATACACATAATAATGACGTAGACATCATCAAAACAAACAAACAAAAAAAAACAAATAGACAGGATGATTCTAACTAGTCATCAAATCGTTAGCTTACCTTGTCATTGCTGATCACAGGGATCATGCTAATGCTAACTAGCTTCTTGAAAGCAGGCTTAGGGTTAGTAATGAGCATACGTCCATGCGGCCCATGGACTGTCTTCTGCCATCTTCACCAAATAGAACTTCAGACAGAACTTTCCTGTCACATTTTTGATTCCTTAAGGTCTCACGGTCTTGCTGTGTTATTTATTTATTTATTTATTTTTCATTTGAGCAGTTAAATTAAGGGCAAAAAGTGTGTTGTAATGCAAGCGCTATTGAACGTGTCCCGAGTAGATTATTACTGAGAATTTATTAGTAATGCCTTATACAACTGCATTACAGCAAAAAGTAATCTGTTACTGTAATGCATTACTTTTGTAACGCATTACTCCCAGCACTTGTCAGCTCAGCATTCCCATCATAAGCTGCCATTTCTTTGAGTCAGAACTTTGAGTTAAGCAATTCTGCAAATCCTTCGGCTGCCATTACGGCTCTTTGTAGTCTCTAGGCTGCAGGTTTAGTCATTCTCTCAGGTGTGATTTGGAAGACAGAGCATAGACCATTTTAGAGTGGACCCAGTTGGACACAAACCACAACACAGGACTCAACACACTGAGCAACTATTTACAACAACTAGAGCTGATTTTACTTTTTGACAGTCAGAGAGGAGCAAACACAGAACCATGAGTGTAACGGTGCACTCGTTTGTACCGAACTGTTTTGGTTCAGGGCCTTCAACACAATACGGAGGTGTACCCAACGAATACATGTAGCCTGTGTGAAGAACCCAAACACTCACTTTAATTTTGCACACGAACCTTGAAGCAGAATCCACACAGTATGAGCAAGATGGCCACAAGCGGAACCCATATGTTGTATTTGATATCTTAGATCAGTGGTGTCAAACTCATTTCAGTTCAGGGGCCACTTTAAGCCAAATTTGATCTGAAGTGGGCCGGACCAGTGAAATAACAACATAATAATATATAAATAATGTCAACTCCATACTTTCTTCTATGTTTTAGAGCAAAAAAAAGTAAAATTATGCCATGAAAATGTTTACATCTACCAACTATCCTTTAAAACAATGTGAATAACATGAACAAGTTGAAATTTCGTAAGTAAATTAAGAGCAATTTTAACAATGTTGTGTCTCAGTTTATCATTTACACATGTAAACTAGACAAAACTAGCCGCCGGAAGTGATGGCTAGGGGTATATCCCCAAATGCCCCCAGTTCTTAACCAGACAGCTATGATTTCATGACGCAAGGCATCCCCAGGTCTTGACCTTTCATTCGCACTTGATTTGAAGTCAATCAGACAAATAGTTCCAGCGATATGAACAAAAGAGTGTTTAATGATTTTAAACTTTTGAGCGGCCCCTTGTGGGCAATCTAGAAATGGTAAATCGTCCAAAATCAAATTAGTTCTTCCTCTCCATGATATTGATTGAAATGGAAAATCTGGAATTTGTAATCCCAATATTTTTCAAGTTATCGCATTAACACAAAGGATATCCGGCGGCGGCAGTCGGACCAAAAACATAATATCCCCGAAACTGCGTTCAGGGATATAATTACAACTTACAGATCACAGCAGGTCTATAAATACACAAAACATTTAATAGCAGGCAGCTGTTCTGTTTACCAACAGAATATTGGTAAACTTGAGCTTCAGACATTTCAAATTGTCCATATTTGTTCAGGTTATTTGTGTTTTTGTGAAATGATAGTTTGTTTTAGTGTAAATACAGTAAAATTACATGAAAATGTTTACATTTCCAAAGAGAAAAATTTGGAGTTATGAGTATTTATAGGTTATTATGATAGTATTTTACTGATCTGAGCCACTGGAGATTCAATTGATCTGTATGTGGAACCTGAACTAAAATGATTAATATCTTCAGTATAATTCTTGCATTTCATAAATTCATCCCACAGGCCAGACTGGACCCCTTGGCGGGCTGGATTTGGCCCCCGGGCCACATGTTTGAGACCTCTGTCCTAGATGGACATCTAAGCGGTACACATACCATACACATGCTGAATGTGAACCAGCACCGCAGCTCAGAGCAGCGTCACAAGTACAAAGCCAGAGTTGGAAGACCCTCTGTCTTCTCAAATGTCTCCGATTTGGGAGCATTTCGGATTCCGTCAGTTCTGTCAATGGAGAGAGACAAGTCGACAAAACAAGAGCGGTGTTCTGGCATTGTTTCATGAAGACCGGTTATATTTCTGGTAACACATCAAATTTCACAGCACATTAAAAGACCCACACAGTGGTATAAAAACTTCAGCTGTAGAGTGACGCTTAATTGTTTAGAATACGTGTGTACCCTGCTTTCGCCCGTATGTAGCTGGGATAGGCTCCAAGTGACCCCCGTGACCCTAGTGAGGATAAAGCGGGTTCAGAAAATGAAATGAATGATGTTGCATTTTTACTTCAGTCAAGTTTTTTTTAATGAAAGTGGTCTCCTACACTAAACCGAAAATGTATCCAACCGAAGACCCCTGTACCGAAAATGTACTGAACTGAAATGTTTCTGTACCGTTACAGCCCTAGTGACTACACAACACACTCCAGCATCTGTATCCAGACCCTGTCCTTTCTGTTTCATTCATCAGATACAGTCACTTAACGGTGTGTGTGTGTTTTATTTTTTTATTTTTATTTTTTTCATACGACACAGACTGGAGCTGCCTTCCATTAAAACCAGCTGCTCCTTTAGAAATGCATTTATCTGACACTAGACAGCGCATGTACACTAAAGCCACATAATGGTGTAGAAATAAAAGCTACCTTTTACCTGGTGCTTTCACAGCCTATGTGAATGCAATTCAAATTATTTCCTTTTAAACATCCATCGAGTTGTGTAAACTTCAATGTCTGAACCTGGCAGGATGCTATTACAAGTCACTGTTGACGACAAAAAGGCATTGTCTGGTTAATGTCCATGACTTTTGTGGACGTGTGCGCTAATGCGACATACTCTAAAGGATTATTACCTACAGGAGTGTTTGTTGTTGCAGATTCCAGGATTATTTCCCCCAGAAACTTAAGTTAACTTCGCAATTCTTGGATACTTTTACCAGAATGTTCAGCTCTATCTTCTTTTCTGTGTTTCCGTTGTGTAAAAAGCGGTAGTGACTTCTCCAGCGGTCGGTGTCAGACTTAAAGTACTGTGCAAAATCTTAGGCTTATCTTTATTGTGAAATGAGCACATATTTATTTCTCATTCTCTTTTCCTCACGTACAACAAGAAAATACATGCGCACAGCCTTAAAAAAAACCCAAAAACCTGATCTTTTTGGGGTATAAAGGTTAAAGTCGGTATTTATTGCGACCCCTGACGCCATAACAAGAAGTGGCACAAACAGTTAGAAACATCTGATGTGAGCTGAATGAAACCTGGTATAAAACATCAGAAAATTGATGTGATGAATCTCATAGTGTCGGAACAAAAAGGGTTAAAGACACGTTAAGTGCCAAGGGAGGTCACACTAAATACGACCACTTTGGTTTATAGAAGCTGTTTTTCTCTAAAACTTTTAAAGCAAGAATTGTAACAGTAATGCAAAGTGTGGCATTACTAATTTTATCACTGTTATTGCTATTTTTTACATTTTTTTTCTTCCTTTTCCATTCCTTCTTGAACATTTAGTTGTTGTTTTTTTTCTCTTCCGCCTAAATTGCTGTTTCCTTTATCTAATCTTGACTTAATTTGACAAATCATACCCTCACCTTTCAGTTATATATCCCCCAAAACAAATACAGGCACA
>JAPQRP010000015.1:5238954-5260908 GCA_037367295.1 Apogon hyalosoma
GTTTATGTAGACCACAGGGAAATGTTTTAAAATGCATAATTCCATTTAAAAAAGCAAAATATCACTCCTTTAAGAGAACCGCTGATGTTATGTTGTCTTTAACTTGATTTTGGGCTCCATGTGAATGAAATCAGTCAAAGCCTTTATGTTCGACAAAGAGAGTGGTGATGTGAATAAAACTATACAAAGAAGACTGATTTCAAGTAAAAACACATTTTACTCTAATAACTACCTCCAACACCATTAGCCTGTAGACTACAAAACGTATCTGAGAATAATGACACTTTTTATTAAGTATACGAAGAACTGAAAACTGTCACACGGGAATAAATCCTTTTAAACCACATTCTAATAATGATAGGGTTGTAATGACATTTGATGCCTTTTCCAGACCATTTATCCATGGCTTGGGCTCTCGCCATCTTCTGCACAGGGGAAGAGGCCTATTGTGTTGGTATTTTTCTCTCCAGGTTTTCCCTCGCCTCTGTGAAAGGAGTCATGGATGTGGCAGTGAAATGCACCGTCAGAGCTGTCCATTAAGTGATGCTGAAATCTATTTCATCACTGTGAGGCTTTTCATAGTGTCTGGATCGGCATTGGGAGCTATCATTTCACCCGGTGCTAGAATATGCTACAGTAAGTCAGCTTTTTAGCAAAGCCATTGTGTTAGCAGGTGCTGTGCAGGAGCTCAGTGTTACTCTCAGTGTTGCATAAAGTGTTGCTCTTTTAGGGATGAATATGGCGCTGGATCAACCACTTGTCATCTCCCTGAAGGGGATATGGTTTGGTGTGGATACTGTGAAAGCGTAGATTAAAAAGAAAAAAAAAAAAAAACAAAACAATTACTTTGCTGTTTTTCTTTCTTCCAAAAGCTATCCACAGTCAGTTCAGGTCTTAAAGCATATAGCCTGATGCTAAACATTATCCTGAGCATGCCCCATTTTTAATGCATGATTGTCATGACAACGACATGTTTCTGAAAGAGGATGATTTCAATGTGGCATTTGTTTAGCAAATGTGATTAGATTTTTTTTTTTTTTAATAGCGATTCTCTAGTAAATAGATGCATTTTATATTCTAATATAGCTTATTCTTTTTATCTCTTATTTATTATTGTTCTATTTTTTACTTCTTTTTTAATAACAAGGTGAGAGAGAACCAGTATTTCAATTCTGTATGTCCTATGCATCTAGTGAATCGATAATAAAAGGATTAAAAAAAAAATTAATCTTTAACAGAATTACCAAATAATAAAGAATAAAAGTTTTACATCAAAACAAAAACATGCTGAATTTTACTGTACTGTACTAAAGCAAAAGCTGCAGGTGTCGATACAGAAATACAACAAATTAAGCATTTCTTTTTTTAATTCTCTCGCACAACTTGCCTCTGGCTCTATCTTTGAGGTTCCACATTATTCTCAAGGAGCGGGAACATAATGTACACAGAGTATGCTAATAAGGGAAAGGGCTGAAAACTCATTCACCAGCACAGACGTGCTCATCAGCCCGTTGCTGGAAACGCGGGCATGGTTTGGAATCTGGCTCTGTTGACATTTCACGGCTGAGTGGTGTGAAGCCTGATGAGTCACACCTGGCATAAAGTGCTGTATGCCAGCATGAGAAGGAACTGCATCCTGATGTAAAGCCCTCCCCTCGTCTCTGTCAGAGTGATGGGTCCGAGTTGTATTTACGTAAGGACCTCACAAAGCATACGAAGTGAGAGGGAAAGATGGAAAAGCAATTACTTCTTCCGATATCCCAATGCTTGCCGTCATGTGTCGGACAAATAAGAGCAGAAACATTGAGGTTCACAGTTCGATGTTGCACCACCTGCTGGGAAGCAGTGTCTCAGAGTGTGAATCCCAGACCTTTGGTCCTCCTCCGTGACAACGTTGGAGTAATCACTTATCCATTGCACAGCTCTCTCTGGAGTGATATCGGTCTTATTGTGTGAGCAAGTTTTTTTTTTTCTCCCATAATACTCTACAAGAATTGTCCAAATCAGAATTTATGTCCCACGAAATAGCACTGCAGCCCACAAGGAAATGGATACCTCCTTAAAGTATTTAATCAAAACATGTCATGGGGTGTTACAGAGCTGAGCACTTTTGTTTTTGAAACATCCCATTGCACTTGTTCCATTCACTATTCTACACACTGGGGGTTTGCTGCTTTGAGAAGTGTGATATAGGAATTAATGTAACACTGATAGATGGCGTTGGCCATATGCAATGACAGAATATGTTCTGGGAGAGTGGAGCTGGCTATAGCTAAGAAAAAACACAGACTTTTTTTTTTTTTTTCCCCAGATTCCATTTTTTAGCAATAGGTTTGGACACATTTTATGGATATGAATGTGTGACTGCATGAACCATTATTTGAGTTTTTTGGTTTTTTTTTTTTTTTTTTTTGCATTGTTCTGCTCTGTTGGGACACATTTTAACATCCTTGAGCTTCAAACAATGACTCACTCAAAAACTCAGCAGATTTCCTTGTAATGGTCATGATCTCGCTCCAGTCTTGTTTGCAGCGGTTTAACATATTCGTTTTTTCTCATCAGAGAGCCGTAGAGCCTTTTCAGGTAGAAAACAAGACGTGTGCTTTATGTAAACTGGGCAGACATTCATTTGGTTCGTGATAAAGCGAAGACGGAAAATATGAATTTAATACAGTTATTGGGAATATTTTTAGGTGAAATTCGGTCACTGCCTTTTCCTGTTATCCCTTCAGTTTGAATGATCACAGGTTTTGTCAGAGCCTAACCTGCGTCTGTAGCCTCTGGAAAATTCACTGAAAGCATGGGCTGATACACACTGAAGTAACCTGATATATATGCCAGACTTTAAATATTGTATCGTTAATTGGAGATACTGCTGTAACAATAGCAATCATTTTTAGCTACATAATCATCACCCGGTAGCTGTTATTTTGTTTCCAATAATTACAGAGCTGTAATCAGCGCCAAATTACTACATCAGTACATAGTATTTTATGATTGTGGCATGTATTGATTATGGTGAAGTTTTAATTAGGCAAAAGGACTTCCAGTTCATTAGGTTGGCTGCTACCTTGGCACTTGGAAGGAAATGATTAGGCGGAAGTGAATGGATGGCTCCATTTGTTTAGGCAGGTTGGCACCGTCACTCAGTTAATTCCTGACTTTTCAGGAATGTGTATTTAAACAGAGCCGCCCCAGGGGCATTCATCACTGCCGTTTCTTGTCCATTTGTCAATATCAGAGACATGAAAGTTGTACACTCACTCTGTAACACAGCCACAATGAGGTGGTTATTGTGTTCTCGGCTGCCGCGGTCTGACCGCATGGCATTCGTCATCAGCCAATAGGGCTTTGGCTCAGACTGTCCATCATTAGTTTGGAGCTGATTGATTGGCTGTTGAGAAGTCGTTTCAGTGTCATATATCATCCCGTTGATGGTAAACACAGCCTGGGCTTTTGGAAAAGGCTGCTAATGTAGTTTGGAGCCACAAGTGGATTATTTTTGGGATGACTGGGTGGGCTTTTGTTGTTGTTATACATGGAAAATGACAAATAAACAAGAGAAATTTGATAAATTCTACATTTAATTACATTTTGCATCATGGTGACAGGCCATAATGTGTTGTGTACGTTTCAGGTTGGTACTATACATACACTTTTAGTATAGCAACATGTAAAAAGCATACTTTTTGTTAGCCATCCATCTTTCTCAATAAGAAATCTGTCTGGAATGCAGATATGAAGGCGGGACTAACAGGCGCAGAGTAAAACCAATCACAGATAAGACAGATGCTTACGCTTAAGAATACAGGGTGTAATCTGTGATTCCATCCTTATTTTTGAATCAAACAACCGACAACAGTTGTAAAGAGATTTGCGGACTTGGAACTGACTTTGACTCGTGGCAAAAAGAAGTCGCTGCGTATGACGCATTGCGAAACACCCACCCCCAAGACTTGTGATTGGTCCAGTATTAACATAGATCCGGCATAATTCACAGCGAATGGACCAGTTCCAGACTGTTTTCTCTGGAGTGGAATACACTGAGAAAAACGGATGGCTGGCCAGGCTAGTTAATCCGTGTATCATTCATTCTTTTCATATTCAACTGAGAATCCACAATTGGAAAATCAAAAAAAAAAAAAACGAGTTGTTTTTCATTCTTTCGATTGTAGGCACAGATTAAAAATTGGCAATAAGCAAATGGATCAAATGTCGGGTTTCATGTTGACATTTTTGATATCCGATTTGGTATGACCCAGAAGTTACTGACTTTTTTGTGTGTTACGTAAAGTGGCTTCTGCTTTGACTGGCTACCATGGCTGCACTGTATTAGACAAAACAACAATACCTGGAAGATCCTGCCAATTTTTTTCAGTTGTCATGTTGTCCTCCTTGAGAATAATGCATTTGCTGCCTCTGAATCACACAAAATTCTCCATTACCTCAGAATACATTAGGCAGAATACAAGCAAATCCATGATTGTCCAGCTCAACACTCGAAGAAGTCAGTAACTTCCGGGTCATACCAAATCCGATATCAAAAATGTCAACATGAAACCCCACATTTGGTCCATTTGTTTATTTCCAATTTTTAATTTCTCCGTACAATTGAAAGACTGAAAAACAACTTTTTTTTTTTAATTTCTGATTTGTACATAAATAATGCAATAAGTCATTTTTTTGTTTTACGATTGTGGATTCTCAAACAAATGGCACATGCATTCTAGTTCTTTGTGACTTTACTTATCAGGAATTAATACATTTCTCAAATAGAAAAACTTCCAAAGCTCTTGTTACTCACGCACTTGCCCTATACTTATTACCGCTGTTCACGCAAGTGTAGAGACGTCAATGTGCAGAAATAGAAAAAGGTACAAAAAAGGTACACTGTAAACCTAATAGTAATTTAATGACATTTTGTCCACGTGCATATCTCCTCAGAGGCCACGTATTTTGAAGGACAAGCTTTTTTCTGCCCGTTGTGCTCTGCTGGTCACACCAAACAACACTGCAGACGTACACCAGGGATTTCTGGGTAATTGACTTCATGGAGCCACCTGATTTTAATTAGCGGCGTTGCATGTCCATCTCCAAACCTGTAATATACATGAGTCAAACTGGAGACAGAGGTATTAATTAACATTAAGTACATCTCTGGGTGAATCAAAGGAAGTCATTTCTACGTGGTGCTTAATAAGGACTCTGTACAATGCTTCCTGTAAATGTAATTAATTGTACAAGCTCATGAAAAGAAGTTGGGTTCTTATCATGAAGTGTTGGCAGCGAGAAAGGTTCAGTCAGTACCGCTGAATTCTTTTTTTTTTTTTTTTTGTATTTTTTAACTGCTGATTATGTTCTAGCCCGAAAGATTTAAACACTGAACTTTATTGAAAGCATTTTTGCCTTATCGCCTATGTGGAGTTTCCCCTTTATTGCAACTATTTAATTCTTAGGATCATAACTTTTTACTGCCACTCTTGTCTTAAACATAATTTCATGCATTCTCTCTATTGACTCTATTAGATTTAGCTCTGTTTGTGTTTCATCACTTTTACTAATGCATCCTTACAGCGTGTGCATCATTTTAGGTGCATAATTGCAGTGATAAAGTTATGTGGTGCCAAAAATTGTTATATCCACTCAGTTTTAAGACGTGCTGCTGCAGCTCCGGTACGACACAGCGTCTGTTACTGCAGTGATAAGGGTTTTCTTTCAAGTATTTTGACCGTCGTGTAAATAAATGCGAATAAACATGTATGTGCAGCGCGTATTTGATGTGGTTTGACTGATATGGGGATGCAAATGAATATTTCATGTTTTTCTTGTCATGTGCATTCATCATTAAAGCACTTAATTTCGGTCTGCATTTTTAATTGATATCCACTCACTGTGCAACATAACCCACCACTGGGTGACACGCAAGCCAAGTATAGACTGCGTGTGCGTGGGAGCTCTATGGAATGGCTCACGCATTAGAGTCCCGCATCAGGCGTTTAAAGAAGATAGCCTGTCTGTGTGCAGCTTCTTTCTCTCTCCCTCGCTCCCCTCTCTCCTCCCTGTCTCCTCCTCCTCCTCTCTTTTGCTTTCACTAAGAATCTTTTTGCCGTTTTCATCTTGAGCTGCGCGTCCTTCCGCCACTTGTTATTTCACACCTTGGCCGCTGCAAACGCAGCCGGTACGCGCCGTGAATAGAGCTGCTGCTGCTTCTTCTTCTGCCCGCCGGTTCTCTGCTGCACCTGTGTTATCTATCTGTATTTGCATTTTTTTTTTTTTTTCCCCCCCATCCTCTCCTGCCGGGGAAACAACTGTTTCTCCCAGCTGTAGGGAATCATGACCACGGCGAAGGAAAGCAATGCACCGTCGAAAGCGGCTCAACAGCAAGACCAGGTACCGACAAGCTTTTTTTTTTTTTTTTTTTTTTTTTTTCTTCTCTCTCTCTCTCTCCTCTTTTCCTCCCGGCGAGCACTAACCTGTGTTAATGCTTGGTTTCACTAGTGTTGAGCGCTATTTGCATGAAGCAGCATAACGGTGACTTTACCCCAATCGCAAGGAAAACAAATAATCTGGTGCGTTTTTTTTGGAACCAAAATAGACGTTGGCACTCGGAGTCAGTTGGAAGTGATTACGTGCGCTGCTGTCAGTTCGTGCACAAAAGGGTTTTTTTTTTTTGTTTGTTTTAGTTTTTTTTTTTTTTTTTTACAGCTTCGTGCTCGTCTGCAATGATCAGCATCATTATGCGGGGATCATTATTCAGTGACTTTTACGCGCAGGAGGCAACTAATAGTTTGTGTTTGCCATTACCGAGCGCGCTTCACCTTGCAGGAGGACACGCAAATCAGCCCAATTATCCGCTCAACTTAAATCAGATCCTGCACACCCCAAGCCCTGTAGCTACTCAGAAGTGATGTGCACGTCAGTAGTTGAAATGATATGGAAATCAGCGTTGTCATTGTCCACGTTTCTCCTCTCGTTTTGGGCCTCTGAAGCTACTGACTGACCTCTCCCGAAATCCTCCAGTCAAACTGTCTCCTCAGTCTGAAGGTTGAAAACACTGTTGCATTTCACTTTGGTGCAGGGTGGTTCTGCTGTTTCCTTTGCAACCTCCATCATTCAGTTAGTGATGATGGAGTATGTGTTGACCCGCCTCTATAGAGTTGTAAAAGCAGCACAGACATCCCTATCTAATGGAGGCTACAATGGAGTTTTCAGGGGAGGTAAAAAAAATAATTTTTTTTTTTAAAAAAAGCACATTTTCACTTGAGCTGCGTTTGAGTCTGAGTGGACAAATGCTCTGTTTTATGCTTTTATACAGAATGTACCAAAAAGGGTCAATGTATGGGTTTCCAAAGCCATTAGAAGTCAGTGGAAGTTAGTATATTGGTGGAAAAATCAATTGAATGATATATAACAAAAATGTGAGTCATTGCACAACAAAAAAAAAACCAAAAAAAACCAAACATCACATTTACAGCTTTAACTCAGTCCAAATAGAAATCTGGCTGTCATGTTTTACTTTATATGACCACATTTTCAGACACTGATTCTCCTCTTTCTTCCTCTTCAGTCGACTGCTTACTGTCACTTGCAGTGCGGTTTTATTTTGTCATATTTTTTTTTGCGTTTTCAATACTTCAAGCCAGTCTATCGGCGGAAACTTTAACTTTGGATGGCATCTGTCAGTGCCAGCCTCCGCCTGAGCGCTGCACCTGTCTAAAGATGACAGAAAAGGTGAGACGGACACATGGTTTAATCCTGCCAAGCAGACAATCTTCGCCTGCTGTGAGTTAGCTGTGGACTGTCCGTCACACCTTTGGAGGGAGGCAAAGGTCTGTTGGGCTTATATTCTGTATACACCAGGCTGTGAAGACACAAATAAGCAATAGATGCATTGTACGGGTAGAAAATATGCCTGTGATGGGACGGGATGGTATCAAAAAAGCCAAACATCTCATCTTCTCAAATATGAAAGTACCTGTAGTTTTTTTTCCCCCCGATTATATTTAAATGTGTATTTTAGTGCAAAATTCAGTCTTAAAATTGATAAAAAAATAAGTGTCTTTCATTTCTGTTTTACACATATTTGTTTTTAATCGTAACTGGTAAGATTATAGACCAGCTAATCCTGAAATACCAGGCTGTTACTGGATTTCCCTGAAGCGTGAAGCTCCCGCAAAGTGAAAAATTGCTTCAAGCATATTATTTTTCACGTGTTTACACAGGCATGCATGCTTTCTCACAGACACACGCACGTTACATCTCGGCGCACGTAGACGAACACACATGCAGAGACGTACACAACCACGGTGATTATGTGAGGTCCTGTTGTGGCCTTCTGATTGATGGTCTGCTAGCAGGGCTTATGGTCCAGGGACAGAGGACGGAGATAGAGGGCAACTCACCAGAGATAGCAACGGCGGCAACAGCTCTCCAGTAATCAGTAAGCCACAGCTCACAGAAAGAGTCACACCACTAACCCTCATTACTGCTGCAGGGTGGAGGTTGTGGAGGTGTGAAAGGTCGTGTCTGGGTAGGGGCGGTAATGCACTTACAGAGACCAGGATGCTTCGGACTAATCTGAAGTTGGAGTAGCACTTGTCATTTGTCTCTAGAAGGTGATGCAAAGTAGGGCTGCATGATGATATTGGAAAAAAAAACTGATGTGATTTTTTTTTTTTTTTATACCCTGCGATATGAAAAAATACTCAGGAGGATATAATAGCTGGGTGGTGCTGATGTAAATGGTTAAACAAATTAGTTGCGTTACCTCTCGTTGTGGCAACAGGTGCAAGACACTGTCGACACAGAACACGTGTTTCAGTTTCATCCTTCTTGTAGCCGAAATAATTCCAGATACCTAACGTTGCTTGTCTTTTTGGCACCAGGTCTTCATTTTCGTTGATTTTATCTTGTTCGTTGCTCATTTTTCAATGTTGTAACCAGCGACTCCCTCCGAACTGATTAAGACAGACTCTGATTGGTGGATCGCTGCGCGCAGTATGTGCCAGGTACCCTTGAAATTAGATGAGAACACGTTGAGTTCATTTGCCTCCTACGTTGCAGGACCTGCGATGTGACTATTACGCACACGTTCATCGCTGTGACGATGCTCAAACGATATATTGTGCGGCTCTAATGGGAAGTACATGGAAGCCTGCACATCTGGCTTGAGTGTTTGTCAAGTTTAAGTTAAGTTTCTTATGTTTATCTAGCAAAAGAAAGTAAAATTATGTGTCTTTTGGTATGTTTTATTTTAGAGAAGAGCTGGCCTGGTGAGGATGTGAATCCTCTGGGCAGTTCAGTGATGTTGTTCTGTGGGTAATTGGGAATTTCTAACTCCAGATTTCTGGGTTACTTCTCAATTTGAGGCCTAGGGCAGCTTTAAAGCAGGATCATAGCATCCAGCATTTAATGGGAAAGACTTTGGTGGAGATGCTTTCGCCATTCAAACTTAATAATCAGCCTTTTACTGCTTTTTTTCACATTCTGTATGACTTGCAAACTTGGGGAGCCTTACCGGGTAATGCATGCTTAAAGAACTGAGCTGAAAAGCAAGGTCTGCTCTATTAAAGCTGAATTTGCGGTATCGCATACCAGCAGAGCAGGAGAGGACTTGGAGGATCCTAAGCCAAAAACCTCAGAGCAGTGCCATCAAAAAACAGCTGAGTGAAGGAGCTGGTGGGTGTTCCTGGAGAGAAGAGGACGAAAGGGGCAAAGAGGGAAATGAATCGCTGATGTAAAGCCGTGATAACGCTGGAACTGTAGTCGGTTCGTTTGTAAATCATGATATATACTTATTAAGCCTATTTAGCCATTTGTGGTTGTTGAAATACACCTCTAGCTTTTAATTTTACTCCGTTTTGTTGCTCTTTGCCTGCACACAAAGTGAGGTTGCTGATCATTATTTATGCGAGTAAGTGGCAGCTTACATCCTTGAGAGTCAACAGTGTAGTTAAAAGTGACAGCGCAGCAAATAGAAATATATTATTATACAGTTTGAAATCATTTCTAACCCAAAGGATACGGTGTCAACTCATGTTTATTTCTGAGAGGCACTGACATCCTTGTAGAAGCCTAAATGTACTCATTGTCACATACATCTCAAGGTTTTTAAGAGTGTTCCTTCTTGTCAAATACTGACAAAATGCTGTGCAGTGGAGCAGCTGCCAAGCTAACAAATATGACAAGAATTAGAAGCCAGACAGGCTCATCTTGGAGAGTGAATGAATTTAATATCATAAAACCGATGCCTCTCTGATTTGAACATCATGTTTTCTTGGGTAATCTTGCAGAGAGAAAACAAGCATGGTTTTAATCAGTCGTGTTTTGTTTCATTCACCTCGCTGTGGTGGAGCCGCTGCCTCAGTGGCCTGCTGATGAATAGCTCAAGTGATAAGTGCTTAAAGAGGCGTTAATTAAAGTAGCAAGGTGCACACAAAGCACAGTGGAATGAGAAGAAATCATCTGTGTGGCACCATCCAAGCCTTTTGTTCTTAGGCAGGAACTCACCGCGTTTTACTTGAAAAATGTTTCCAAGCGGCATTTCATGCCACTGTTCATTGACTTGAGTGCCATTGAGATGTGTTGTTATTCAACTTTCACTGCTATTTTTCAGGTAATATGACAAGCATCTGATTGTTATGTTGTCAAAATCATGTACCAAGGTCACCTGTTGGTTACTTAGGCATAAGTGAAAGATTACAGACCATGCGTATATGCATATGTGGTTTCCTTGTTGACTGGACTGCCACTGTTTTTCGGTGAAAGAGCGAAAAAGATATAAAATGCAATATTTCGAAACGTTACCCACCTCCCAAGACGAAGTTTCACGGCTGTTTTGCACGTGATATGACAAGCATCTGATTATTATGTTGTCAATAGCATGTCAAGACCAAGGTCACCTGTTGGTTACTAGGAATAAGTGAAAGATTAGACCAGGTAGTGATAGATTACATCCTAATAAATATGTATATATGCTTATCTTGACCACACTGCCACTTTCTTTCATTGAGAGGAAAAAAAAAAGGATAAGTAACAGGCTGAAAACATAAAATGCAAAATTTTGTAACTTTACCCACCTCCCAAGCAGTAGTTTTCACAGCTGTTTTGCATGTGATATGACAAGCATCTGATTATCATGTTGTCAAAAGCATGTGAAAACCAACGTCAGCTGTTGGTTGTTTCAGAGCAAGTGGAGGTTCAGACCAGGCAGTGAGAGATTGAATCCTAATAAAATACATTTATGCTTATCCTGTTGAATGGACTGCTGCTTTCCTTCAGTGAGGGGAAAAATAGAGCACACGGAAGGCTGAAAACATAAAATTCAATACATAGAAACATCCAGCCCACAACAAACAGTTTTGCAGCTGTTTCGCAGCTATTTTGAAGGTAATATAACAAACATCTGATTATTATGTTGTCAAAATCATGTCAAGATCAAGGTCACCTGTTGGTTACTTATGAATAAGTGAATGATTAGACCAGGCAGTGATAGATGACATCCTAATAAATATGCATATATGCTTATCTTGACCACACCGCCACTTTCTTTCATTGAGAAAAAAAGAAAAACAAAAACAGGAAAAGTAACAGGCTGAAAACATAAAATGCAAAATTCTGAAACTTTATCCACCTCCCAAGCAGTAGTTTTCACAGCTGTTTTGCATGTGATATGACAAACATCTGATTATTATGTTGTCAAAAGCATGTCAAGACCAAAGTCAACTGTTGGTTGGTTCAGACCAGGCAGTGAGAGATTGAATCCTAATAAAATACATTTATGCTTATTCTGTTGAATGGACTGCTGCTTTCCTTCAGTGAGGGGAAAAACGGAACGCACAAAAGGCTGAAAACATAAAATGCAAGATAAAGAAATGTTGTCCACCTTCCAACAAACAGTTTTACAGCTGGTTTTCACGTACTATAACAAGCATCTGATTATTATGTTGTCAAAAGCATGTCAAGACCAAGGTCACCTGTTGGAATAAGTGAAAGATTAGACCAGGCAGGGATAGATTAAATCCTAATAAATGCGTATATACTTATATACTTTTGACTGGACCATTGTTTTCTTTCAGTCTGGGGAAAAAGAAAAAAAATCACTTTAAGCGAAAGGCTGAAAAAATAAAATGCAATATATAGAAACATTGTCCACCTCCCAACAAACAGTTTTACTGCTGTTTTGCAGGTAATATAAAAAGCATTTCATTATCATGTTGTCTAAAGCATGTCAGTACTGAAGTCACTTGTTGAGTAGGTAAGGATAAGTGAGAGATTAGACCAAGCAATGAGACATTCATTCATTCATTCGTTCGTTCGTTTTCTGAATCGGGGTGTGTATTGGCAAGAATCTAGTGATACGATACAAACCACAATACCAGGATCATGATACGATATATCGAGATATATCACAATACCATTAATAAGGCTATAGTTTTTTGTTTCTTTCTTTTTCAAAAAGATTATTTCCTGTAAAAATTGAATAGCACCAGAAATAAGCACAAATACTAAACACATTTTATTTGATCAGAACAGGATCTATCCCTGTGTCGCGAAACGTTCATCTGTAAAAACTTAAATTATGTTTCACAGACATTACAGTTTCAGATCCTGCTCAAACGTTCATATTCTGTTAGTTGTGAAAAGAGTGCATAGTGGACGGTCCCTGAATCATCCAACATCATAACATTATTTTTGTGCAACAGAAGAACTAACATCTGCCTCTGTCAGACAGTAAAAAGTGCTTTGGGATGCTTGAAATAACTACTATTTAACAAAACAGTGTTGAATAATAATAAAATGTAAACAAAAATGAAAAACAAAAATGAACCCTCACCATGTCTGCATTTGAATAAATACCTAAAAATATCGATACAGTATTGTGAAATGAAATACCGCAGAACTGATCTTTTCTTCCAACCCTTTTTCTGACCCCACTTTATCCTCATTAGAGTCGCTGGAGCCTTTCCCAGCTGCAAATGGGCGAAGGCTGGGCACACCCTGGGCTTACATATAGAGACAAACAATCACTCTCATATTCAAATCGATGGACAGTTTAGATTAACCAATTAACCTATCAATGCATGTCTTCGGATGGTGTTGGAATTGAACCCAGAACCTTCTTGCTGTGACACGAGTGCTATCCAGTGCACCACCATGTCGCCCTCAACGAGAGATTCTAAATCTTAATAAATGCATAAATATTTATGCAAATACGTACTATATATACTTTTGACTGGATTATTGTTTTCTTTCAGTCTGGGGGAAAAAAAATCAGTATAAGCAAAAGGCTGAGAACATAAAATGCAAAATATAGAAAGTTTACCCACCTCCCAAGAGGCAGTTTTTCATATGCATGAGGTTGCACTCAACTCCTCCCTGTATCTGTCTTCTCTGCATAATTTGAATATTTGGTTCTCTTCCCAGGTTCGAGCTACTTTGCTTGCAACTTGGACTGACACTCTTGAGTATTTAGTGCAGTTCATTAACAGATTTTATTTGAAGCTAGACAAAGCGATCAACCGCGAGTACACCGCGCTCACATTTTCAACTGCTCGCCAGAGAAATCCTCTGGCTACGACGTTGTTCGGTCAGCCGCTGTTATCGCGTACATTTAAACTTTTTTTTTTTTTTCCCCGTTAGTGTTCTGTACCATTTCAGCACTGTCACTTCATAATGAGAGAGATAAACAGCATGGCTAAAATAGGTTTGGAAAAGCAAAGAGTGACAAGATGATTCACTTTTGGAATGCAAATAGATAATAGACCAATTCCTCCTGTTTGCTGAGTGCCCTTGACTGATAAGAGGGAATGGAAGATGGATTTAGAGGAGAATTGGATGCCCCTAATGTTTGTGCCATAGTTCATCTTAAGGGCAATTATGAACAATTGAGTCGTGATGTCAGGGTCTGAAGTGGAGATTAAAGCAGAGATTGCCAGGCAACGGCCACAGCCATTCATCATGATTGTTGTCGTCATTTAAATGTTCTTTGCGGAAATGGCTTATAATGCTGGGGGAGGGTGGTGCTCTTTAATACGGCAATAAATATTCAGTGTTTGGAGCAACGGTCAAACTAAATGTCATGACAATCCTCCATCTCGCTAATAGTCGGTGTAGACTTCAGGTGTGTGCTTGTCTGTTTGTGTGCGAGGCTGTGTGAAAACACTTCAGGAGGAGTTTCTGAACTGCGTGTACAACCACCACATCTGAGAAAAGGTCAGCGTTTTTTTTTCCTGTCAGGTGTTTAAAGTGCTTTTTTCTTCCTTTGTTGTATTCTAATTATGTCTCTAAGCTATGGCAGCCTGAACAGAATATGCATATGGATTCCATTAAACAGTGTTTCAGCTTTTCTGCATCAACTTGAGTGGTCATGTTTCCGTAGCGGTTGAAATTCGCTAAGAATTTTAAGCCAGCAGCGGTCCGGTCTTCTCTGCAGTCATGGGCTTCGTTTTTGTTTTTTTTTAATTATTTAATTTTTTTTGTAGAAAACCTTTTGCAGGTTGTTTTGAACAACAAATTTCCACTTTATAGGTGCAGGTGCATTTTCTGCTTTGGAAAAACAGCAAGGAGTTTTTGCAGAGATAAGTCAGATTAATCATGCTTTAGTCTGTGAGTAGTGTATCAGCTTTTATCTGTGTTTGTGTACCCTTTTAAGGCATGTGTGAATTAGCGTGTAAGTTAATGTCTTAGTATTCTTGTCTTCGTTTGCGCGTGTTTATCTTCGCCTCGCCTCAGTCCGTTCGAGCTGTGTTTTCTGGCCTTATCGACCTCCTGTAATTAGAGGCCCAGAGCCGTGGAACAGGAAGGCGATCAGGAGGCTCCATGTTCCACCAGGACTCTAATTGAAACGTTGAGCGTTGCCAGGCTCACCGTCGGCCCCCTCGGGTCCCGCTGTCGTCTCCGCGCCACCTTCACGTCGGTGACAAACATTCAGAAGAGCGAGTGCTAGTCACGAACGATAAGCAGGTAATTGCCTGTAGGCTCAGATACGAATTAGGAGAAGCTGGTGCTCCAGCTTCATTGGACATGCTGCCAGAGGTTGTTTGTGCCAGTGTCGGAGAAGTGTGACAGCTCAAAGAGATACAGAGAGCTGAAGTGAGCTCGGAATCTCATTAGCTTTGTCTGGATTCAGACTTTGTCCTTAAATCAAATGTAGGTCATTGGAAATCACCATTTTGCAGAATTTTGTCTTTTTTTTTTCCTCTTAAAAATACAAATGGAGAACAAATTTCTTGCTAGCTCCTTTCGTGATTCAAATTACCGCTTGAGGCAGCACAGAGAGACACTCAGTCGTCTGCAGGGGGCTAAAAGCTGTGCCCAAATCATGGCATCTGGCCTCTCCGCCTGGCAGCGCCCTAGAGGAATGAGCTTTCTTTTCAGAAGCCTGGCCCGGTCTTCCAACCCGTGTTCCTGCTGACATTTATCGCCTCAAACCTTTAGTGTTATTGTTATGGCTGCAATAATTCTCCTCACCAGGGAATGCTGATGGCGCTCCAAATTGACCAACTCGAAGATTTTAATGTGACAGCTCATCACATTATGGTGATGGGAGCGTGAAAGTAGGCGTCCTGCTGTAATATCATCCTTCTCTACTTGAAAAGCATGCGTCCCTGTCATCAGTCTGGCAGTCCTGTTGTCAGCTCCATCCTGGACTGCCTATTTCCTGGCATGCATCCTACTCCTGTCTCCTCCAGCTATAAAAAAATATGAGTCCTTGTGGGGCGAATTGGTCAGAGGCAACAATGTCAACTCCCTGCTGATTTTCCACGGTCATAATATTGGCAGCCATTACATGACTTCTCAGTGGTTTTTAATGCCCATGCTTAATATACTGACTTTCATCATGACATTTGCTGGGTACACACCAGCGGCAGCCTGGTTTCTATGGAGATGCTGTAGCTCCGTATGCAGCCTTGTAAAAAGAAAATGCACAGATTAGAACAGACGAACTGAGAGCAGGAAAAATATTATTGGCCATTAATTGTGTCGCCATCTTGTTTATGCCTTTCCTTTGTTAAGTAGCGCCTGAAATTGAATGAAATGCTCAGCTAATGTGCTTCTCATTGTGGCAAATGAGCACGCAGCCCCAATTTCAGAGTGTTCCAGGGTCCGACTTTGTTCAAACATCACACACCGCAGGAAGCTTGATTGGAGCTTTTGATTTAGCTATTGTTCTGCTGATAGGAAAATGTGGCACATTGGCACTTTGCTAGAATTGGCATTCCACATAGTGCACTAATTAGCACAGAAAGTCAGTCCCACACAGACCTTACAGTGTTTTTATGATCTTGTCTTTCTCTGGAAATGCTCCAAATCATAGCTTAATAGTATAACATTGTAGATGATTTGTGTTCTTTCATGGGGTTAGCTTTTTTAATAATGGGACTCATTCTAAAACAAAACCCACTTAAGTAATCACCCTGGTCCAATTGATAATTTATTTACATTTTACAACCAAGACGAAATACTGATGGATTGTAGGTGGCAGTTACACAACGTGATTAAATCTTCCTTCTTTACCATATTAGAGATTAGAAGTCCGCACAGTCCTGTGGTTTGCACTCTGGAGTTTATTATCTCATTTCAATGATCCTCAGGGCGCTGTCAATTGCCACTGAATTATATGTTCTCCCTCTGACTATATCAGTTAAAATACCTGCTCTACCCCGCTCAGTCTTTTGCAATCTTTTCAAAAGAAAAAAAAAGAAACCACTCTCATGGGTAATCTTTGGATCTGAATGAAGCTTAGGAGGATGTTGAGTAAATTTTTATCATGCATTTATTATCAGTTGTCACTGACCCTTAAGGTGGCTGCAGGCCAGTAAGATATCAAAATTAACAGTGACTCTTATACTTGAGTGATTTCACTATGAGCGCTTGCTTTGTGAATTGATTGGCCTGTCAGACCTTAGGGTGCTCATTCAAATACCGTTTATGTTTTATCTTCACAGGAAAGATTGTGTTCTTTCATGTATAATTGAGACATAGACATGAAACCCCAACTACTACCCCACTAGTTAAAAGTAGACTTTCGGTTGAATCAAAGCTGGAAATGAGCAAAGACCTCAAACCGAGCTGAAATGTATGTTGAGAGGCAAGATTCTGCCCTTTCTGCTGCATCCTATGGCACCTAACTTTAGAAAAAAGGTTGGAGACAGAGCATATTTTGATCCATTTGAATTGTGCTGCCATTTACACATATGCTGTTTGTCAACTTAAAGCTGATTTTACAAGCCAAGAAAGTCACATTTTGTAGAAACATCTAGTTTTGTGTTTAAACAGCTGAATGGACTGCATCTCTTGCCGCATATGTTACACATCACTGACACCAAAACAGCCACTGCCTTGGCACATTTTACCGAAATCTTTGCAAGTGAGATGAAAAAGTATTAAAGGGGTGATATTTAGCTTTTTAAAATGAAACTATGCATTTTAAAACATTCCCCTGTGGTCTACATAAACTGTAAATGCTCTGCTTTGGGTCTGAATTCTTGATTATTTCAACTCCACAGGTCCATCTTCAACCCTATTTTTGAATAATGAAATGAAAAAGGTTGTTTTGAGCGCTGGCCCTTTAAATGCACATGAGCCACTTCAGGCCCCGCCCCCTCCAGGTTGTTGGCTGTGCTGCTCTGTCCCGTTCAACCAACACAACTGAACATTTTAGGTAATCGGCCCGAAGTTTAGACATATTTTCATTTTTTTCTACAACCGCTGCTGCTGATAAACAATTATGCCGTACTCGGAGAAATGTTCGTCGGAACTCTTGACCTTATATGTGCAAATGTCGTGACGTAACTAGTTATAAAATGCATCAAATTAATCAGGAATTGAAACAGGTTGTAGAAATCCACTTGATTTTTGCCAAAATGAATATAAAGATAGCTTTGCGGCACCTGGAGGGTTCAAATTCAAACTGTATGAACCATTAGGGTCCAAATACACAAATAAATGAACCAAAGACTAATAAAAGTGGGTTTAGATAAATATGAGCCCTTTAATAGTGGTGAAAGTCACTGCAGTCCGGTGATGTTGAAGCTGCAGAGACATCTTCAGACTGAACAGATCATGGACAGAGACACATGATGGCATCTTCTCCGTGACTTTCAGATGTGTAATCTTTCTGTTTATGTATTTTCCCAGTCTGATATTTCCAGAATTTTACAACTTTCTTGACTTGAAAAATTCTATTTTAAATTGACAAGCATCTTATATGCAAACGACGGTAACAGGATCAAAAATAACGCGATTCTTTAATGCTTTTTTTTTTTTTTTTCTGAAATAAGTTCCCATGTGGCACATCGGGAATGGGCAGGACTTCGGTTCTCTCAGTCGTCAACATTTGGTCCAATGCTTTCAGCAGTAAATGTCACAAGTAGTGGCGTTACCTATATTTCTTTGCAAGTTCAGTTTAGAGAGAGAGAGAGAGACAGGATGATATGCAGCAAAGGACCCAGACAGTAAGGCCTGAGCCGATGTGGTACATGCTGTTCTAGGTGAGCCACCAGAGTACTGCCTTTTCCAAGTATTTCTGAAGTTCAAGCATAGTGGAGCTTTCTGCTGCAATCTAAAATAAGTCAACGATAGAGTCAGCAATGCAACCAGCACACACAATCACATACTGTATATGAAGGCAATAGCAGCATAAGCCGATGTTCTGTGTCGGTGGTTTTCAAAGTGGGGGCCCCGGGGCATCAGGGGGCACTAGGGAGTCCTCGTAAAATTGGAGGAAAAATGGCGAAAAAAATGCAAAACAAAAATCTAAAGAAAAAAAAAGAAAGATTATTATCAAGGATCATTTGGAATATACAGCGTGGAAACATGTTAGCTGATAATATTCCTTTGCTAAACACATTTAACAATTATTTTATAGTGAATAAAAGTAAGAAAACTTATTCTAAAAGACAATGTTTCTTGACATGTTTTGAAATATTGTCGATGGGTTTGCAAAAGGAGGGCCCCAGTCAGAAGCTAATGCTGTTTGGGGGGGCCTTGGCATTTAAAAGGTTTGGGAACCCGTTTTATATTATGGAGTAAACCACAGTCAGGTCCATTAGTATTTGGACAGATTTTGTAGTTTTCCAACATGACAATATTACAAAGTATGTTTCACTGTTCAAATATCTGTGGATCTGACTGTAGATTCATCATTTGGGTTTCTCATTCTATTCTATATGATGTTGATGCTGTTTATTTTGTTTTGGTTACTATATATTTCCTCCATATACAAGGGAAACAAAACATATTTTCATCATAATACAATAACTTAATGGTTTTAAAGGTTTTAAGATCAATGAAGATCTAATATGTGTTACATGATTCAACAAAAGACCCACAAAATATTCCTATTTTTGTATCATAGTACCGCAGAATAGTTATATTTTTGTACCGCGTACTTTTTGAACACTGATCATGGATGTTTGTTTTTGTTTTTTTGTAACAGTCCTCGTTGCTGTTTTGTTTTGCATTAACATCCATACTTTTAAACTGTTTATTATTATATCACCACCCAAATTTATAGCAGGAACGAGACCAGTGCTCAAACAAAACAAAACTCACTGTGACGCTCTTGAAAGTAAAATTCTGAGTTGTAAGATGAAAATATTCCACTATGAGTAAACATTCTGCTCTGTAAAACAAGAGGAACTCAGTCCAAGATGTAGTGAAGGAGAAAAATAAAAGTTTTGGTCGATTTATTGTTTGTTTCAATGCTTTTAGGCACTTGTGGGCATAGTGTCTGTTTTAGAAATACAAAAGTTATGGCAGAAGCAATAAGAACAAAGCTCTGCAGCAGATCCTCATCACACTGTCTATGAATTGGCACAAATTCAACTGTATGGAAAAACCTTCAGTGTGATATAATAGATAAACATTGGCCATTGCTATCAGTAAAATGTCATCGTATTGCATGATCACTGACATTCAACAAGTCCGCTGTTGAACAAAGGTCAATGTTCTGTGGATAACTCTGCAATCCTTAACATTTGCTGCAGTATTTTACATTTTTCATGTCCGTCTGGTGCTTGGAAAATTGACGTTTTTAGTGGCAATCACAAACTATTGCTTTGTAAACCAATATCAAAATTGAGTGATCCCAGTAGCATTGAAATTCAAACGTAACTTGTATTTGTATTATTTGTGTTTAGTATTTTCTGAGAGTCAGGTCGTTTCTCAATATCATGTTTTCAGACTGGTATGGTCTTGTGAACTCTGCGAGTACGGTCTTGGTAAGAACGAACAAACTTCCTAAAGAAAGCGTCTGCGTAATTGTGAACTTTCGTCCCTGTCTCTGATGTATTTCCAGCTTTGGCTAGCGTATTTCCCTCAAATCACTACAGTGTCGCTTGATTTGAATTCAATACATTTGTACTGCTATTTACATGTCATTTATATCTTTTATACATTTTTTATATTTTTTCAAAACTGGAATAAATTTTGTTGATAATAAAGACGTATTTCTCGCTATTCTGCCCCTGGTGCTCTAACATTATATCACAGCATCTCGTTATGGTCATGTAGTCAATAAAACATTTTTGAATTAAGTTATCACAGAAGCCGCCGTAGCATTCGAGAGTAGCACGACGTGCATCTTGGGATATTTGCCGGCCACGTCTACACGAGTCACCAACCAGTGCATCCTTGATTTAAGCTAGCAGACAAGAACAACATCCGGGTGTTCCATGCGTATGCGAACTTTCAAATGGAACAGTACTTGGGCCCCAACTGATGACATTTCACGAAATTGCGAGAACGGAAGAGCAGACAAGAACGCGTATTGAGAAACGACCTTAATGTTTATGGCCACAGTGGTGTTATTGGAAATCAAACAATAACAGGAGAGTCCACGGGTGTGAAGTTATAAAGATGCCACTAAAAAAAAAAAAAGCACCTGAATTTAACTTTCTTTGTCTTGATTCGTGTTGTGGAAGATGTTATCTGCAAGCACTCTAGACCCATTTGAATGAGCACACTAAAACCACTAATAGGAAAGGCAAAATATATTGTAATTGCAACAGGAGAACACAGACCTGCATACAGAGATGTTGGCGCAATGTGCCTCTCCAGATACTCTGAGAACAGGGTTTAAAGTAGATCTGTGCACATATTTCTGCCCATATGAAGTTGTTCACTCGCTGGGTGTGAAGAACATTGGCAAAAAGCCGTGCATTTATTTTGTCAGGTTAAGCTATTTACATTGCATTACATTACATTACATATACATTGACCTTTCTGTACACAGCATCTCTATTACAGCTCTATTACAAACTGACAGCAGGCCAGGCTACGTAAGCACTTACAGTTGTATTAAATAACAGTAGGTGTTGTGTAATGATGAAACTGCACAATTTCAAAGGTATCCTTATCTTTCAACTTTAGGAAATTTAACTAATTGGAATAAACACCCTGAGATGCACCACTAATTCTTAACAAACCAAATAATAATATTTTTAAAAAAAACAGGAAAAATAAAATAAGAAATGAAACAAAACAAAATACATGCAACTATACATTAACATAGGAAAACTACAACCGTAACTGAGTCCAAAACTCGCCTTCAGCTAATAGTTTATAGAGTTTAAATGGTCACTTTCATACAAATTTAAATATAAGAAATATGCATTAACAAGTTTACTTATACCAAGAGTACTCCACTGTTAAAATAGGAAGATAAAGCATGTTAAAATATGCCAGCTGATGAGATTGATCCAGTATCCCCAGGTAACCTATTTCAGTCCACTGGGGCTTTAAACTTGAAAGTTCTTTTCCTAATAGTTTCTTTAGTAAAAGGAACAGAAAAAAGAGTTGTGCGGAGTGCCTAACCTCAAACGTTACAAGATATTATTACAAGTAAGAAGAACAAGAGAAGTGGATGTACAGCTGTGCTCATAAGTTTACATACCCTGACTGAATGCACATGGGACGGTCTTGGATGTTCCAACATGACAATGACCCAAA
>JAPQRP010000015.1:5266869-5284536 GCA_037367295.1 Apogon hyalosoma
AGGGGCCAATACAGAGGATGAAGAACTAGGGTATGTAAACTTATGATCAGGGTCATTTGGATAGTTTCTGTTGTCAGCGTGGTATAAAAAGAGCAAACACATTATTGTGTTTAGTGACCCTGGCCTGGTAAGAGTATCATTCTTTGTACAACGATGAGTATATGATGTATGTGATTGTATGTTTGAGTTTCTATAGGAATAAAATGCTCCGTGTGTTGTTACAGTGGGAGGAAAATTGATCGAAGCAGCGAGTTCATTTTACTACCATGAAAAGCAAGCAAGCTGAAAGAAAAAAAAAAAAAAGCCTCAGTGTGGTCTGTTCTGTGTACACATGCACCTCCATTTAGTCATTCTTACTTCACTATTTCACAGCACAAACACCCACTCGCTCAACTGTGGGGCTTACAGTGATCAGATGCCAAAATATTTAGACTCCAGAAAACAGCTTTCCAGCATCTGCATGTACCAGTGTGCATAGAGATAAAAACTGACTCACAGAAATTGATTTATTTACTTTTTTGATCGTGAGAAAGGAGGTGCTGAACGTTTGAGCGATCAATGTGTGGGTGTGGGTGTGAGTTAAATGTTCTGGTGCTATAGGGAGGGGGGTTATTCTATTATTGTTGCGACTCGTAAAGGTTGACAACCGCTGCAAAAGACGCTGATCAGATTTCCCCAAAGCTGTGTCCTATAGGTTAAATGGGTTAATTGCATTTGGATGTTCATATGATTTCAGTGTATTTGAAAGGGCATTTCAAGACTAGTGGAAAGAGAAAAAAAAATCCCATCTGCCAAAGGTGTGCTCATTGAATGGAGGTACAGGTTCAATTGGATGATACAGTTGAAAGAGTGAACAATGGAGTTCAATAAATGCAGGACATCTCAGCACTTTTCTGATGTGTTTTTGTCGATGGAAGACAAAGAACGTGTCGAAAATCCATTTCATGACACTCAGGAAGTGAATCATCTTGATGCCTGCAGAACACTTTTGAGGGCATTAGTGCATTAAGGCCATTGAGCAGGTGCCTTATCAATGCGTTCATGCCGACTAGATAAACAACAGCCATGCCAACAATCCTCAATGGGGGTTTTAAAATAATATGTTCGACTCTTCTTTCTTTGTCACGCTGCAGTATGAGTGAGCGCGTATATGGTTGGAGTGTGACCAAAACCAGCTAATGCCGAGCGTGTTCGTAAGAATATAGGAAAGCAAAAGCAATGT
Source organism: Apogon hyalosoma (assembly GCA_037367295.1). NCBI lineage: Eukaryota > Metazoa > Chordata > Actinopteri > Kurtiformes > Apogonidae > Apogon > Apogon hyalosoma. The sequence continues at coordinate 5,268,092 of JAPQRP010000015.1, forward strand.
AATGGCAACAAATGGCAGAGTGAGTCATATCTGCGAATGCCAAGACTTAATGACATCATTCCAATTCGGCACCAAAGGGAACATGGTTGCTGTGGCTTTTGCAAGACAAAAAGGGAAACGTGAAATCTATAAACTACAGCGGCAACGTTTCACCTTCATGATCATGTGTTTTTATTTATTTATTTTTTAATCTCCAGTTTTCAAGAAAAGGCTTCAAAAACATCTGTGACAAGCAGGTTCCAAGTGAGATTTAGGCGTGATATTCGAGCACCAAATACTTTTATCTGTCTTTTTATGATACAGTGTACACATTTTCTGTCTTCATATTTTAAAGTACAGAATTTGATAATACGAAACAGCTTTTCCACAGACCTATACATTTAGGGAAATGGGGAGAAAGGGTAGCAGGTGTATTGAGAGCGTTATTTCCTCTACAGATCCAGCTGGATCGCAATTTTAAAGTTTGGACTTTCAGGACTTTCTTTTAATATCTTGAACTAAGATCATTTCTGATACAGTTAATGAAAAATCCATTTTAATTTCAACACATGCATTTGTATTTAATCTCATTTAGTGTTTATCTTTGTCTAGCCTATCCTTTATCTGTTTTATTTAAACGCATTGTAAGAGGGGAATATTATTCATCTTCCTTCTTTCTTTCTTTCTTTTTTTTTTTTTTTTAATAACATTAGGAGCCAGATTTACGAAGGAAGTCCAAATTGCAGAGGGCACAAACCAGAAAAAGTGCCTAAGGTAGTGGTCATCGGATGCAGCCAGTTCATTTCAGTAATAACCGGCACTAATGATCACAGAGCCAGATAAGGCATAAATACACCTGATGAAAGCAAAAGCAATCTACAATATTGTCACATTATAGTTTCAAGTTGTGTCTAACACATTTGTTTCTGCCTGGAAATAGCAGCACAGACCAAGGAGAGGCAGCAGAAAGAGGAGTTTTCTGTCGTTGAACTCAGTTGATGAACCAGGTCTAAAATGGCATGTCCAACCTGTTGAAAAAGGCAGATCTAGATCACCATTTCGAGGTAACTAGGCTACAAGAGGAAAATGGCTCATTCCACAGAGGACGTAAAAGGTGTCATAATGCATGACACAAAGGAGACACAAAGAGAAGTCACATTCGTAGCTGCCGTAACAGTGAATTCGGAATTCCGTAATTTGCAACAATCTGTGGTTCTTATTCTGTATAGTGGGCGGGCTGATGTTTTTAATATCAGTATTGCAGAGGAAACATTGCACTCTATATCTGCTACAGAACACTTGGAACTAGGGGTGGGCGATATGGCAAAAATATTATATCATGATCCCAATTTTATCACGATTCTTTACATTGATCTTTGAGACCGATTTGCAAGTTTCTGAACAGTGCAACCAAACAATTTCCCTAAAAGAAAAAAAAATAAATAAAATGGACAATTTAGCCCAAAGAACCTTCCAGAACATTTTAAATTAAAATTTTAAATTTAATGTGCGATTTTTGTGTGCCAAGGACATAAACATACGAAAATGTAAACAACAACACTCTGATTAAGTGCGCTGTTGCGACATAAAAACTGAACTGCACTTAGTTTTAGAGGTAGCTTTCAATAAACATGAAAAGTTAAAAAAAAAAAAAATAATAAAAATGCAAAACAAAATATCAGTGAAGAAATACTGTTTGGGATGCTGTCTCTTCAGCTGATTGAACAGGTTTGTAGTGTTCCCATACATTATTCTAAGAGTAACACGACAGACCTGTATGTGGAGGACTCGCATCATCATTTCCCACCTGTCTCCCCTGAAAACAAATTTGCAACCATGGGATGGGGGTGGGGGGCAAACAAACGTCCTGCCCCCTCAAATTAACATTTCCGAAGGTAGGGAAAAGGAAAATGAGCTGCACAACAGTGCGAGACTTAAGTCTTAAGTTTCACTTTCACTTGTATGGTCGTATGGTGTGTGCATACTTATTGTGGGGTACGTACGGCACGAAACACACCCCCTTGATTCCACAATCTCTCTGCTTTGTCAGATCATCGATACGTTCCAATCTTTCATGATCTAATATCGTTATATCACACACCCCTACTTGGAACTTTGAAAGTCGTTGAGCTGAATCTTTATTGTATTTCTTCTAAGTTTGTTAGCACAAGGCTGCATGACTTTATGTGAAAGTAAATCCTCTGTTTGTCTCTTATTGCACCTCCTGGTGAACTGGTAAAGTTCTGTCAGTGGCTCTTACCAATAATAATCTAAGGATCAGGGACAACACAGGTGAAAGTGCGGATTGTTTTATGATCGATCTGCTAGTAAATTAAACACAAGTAGACAACAAATAGAGAAAGTTCTCTCCTCTCTACTACCCGGTGTGTTCACAACATGGACATACCAGGCACAAATGAGATAAAATGTGCTTTCTTCTACATTAAATTATCAGCAGTAAGCTAACGGTTGCAAATCTTCATAAATCATGTTACGTGACTCATTTAAACAGTCTCCTCCCCAAAATTTGCACTTATTTTGCATAAATACTCATGCAAATATGACAGATACAAAATCAATATTGTGTCCACTTCTTTCTGGTGCTAATTTTGTATTGTGCTACTTTAGTATATCTCAACAGGCATTTTTTTTAGCACCAAATGCAGGTTAGTGCTGGCACAAAGTATTACTAAATCTAGCCATAGGTCTTTTGACACAAGCCAAGAGTATACATAAAGAATACATATCTATTTGTCAAGCGAAGTAGCATTCTGTGGCTTTTTAATTATTGACATTCTATGGCTCATGGTTCCCTGGTGAGGTCAGGGGCCCAGCGTGTTTTCTGCCAAAATCACACAACATCGCCGGAGAAACTTTCCTCCTCTCGCTCTCTGTTGGCTCTGAGCTGATCACACTTAGGATGAACCCTTGGAGAACTTGCGCTACATTTTAATAGGACTACTTATTAAACTATATTCTGCGAGAAGAAAACCTCATTTCGAGTTGCTGAAAAACAGATAGTTTGTTTTCTGTTTCGGAAATATTGTGGTCACTGTATGAAACTGACTACCTTATGTATAGAAACAGGAAGAAATCAGTTATTTCTCATGTGTTTACTACGTGGATAAACATTTCATTCTGCAACAGATTGTGCCCAGCATTGAAGTGACTGTTTTTTGTCGCTTCTCTGATATGAAGCAATCCAGTGTAAGCAATATAAGCTGTAACCTTATCAAGCATCCCAGCAGTCTCGGAGCGCCAGCTAACTCATGAATGTACTAAGCGTGGACTGTGTTCTCATTGGATGATAAACCCACATAGTGCCAAAAGTCAGATTGTCCACCACACATATCAGAGCAGGGTCACTGCTTTAGTACCGGAGATTCTTATTGGACAATAATAGTGTCTGAGATACCCAGCAGGTGCCTGAATAAACCCTCTAATAGAGCAATTATTCTCAAACAAAAGGTCACCTCAGGCGTGACGACAGGCCCGGAAATCAATAAAGCTCCCAATTACGACCGAAGCACCGGGCCTATATTTGGTCTCCAGCCGCCAGCCATCCAAGAGAAGATCAGATTTCTGGGCAGCCTCATTCCATCAGTACGTGTGTAAGATTAAGTTACCAAATTTTATTTCAGGAGTCTTTGCTTTACCTCTTTGAAAAATGCATGAATGGCTCGGGCCCTTGAATTGGCCCTCTTGGTAGCAGGCACCCTGGGAGTAATGTGGCCTTCCTTTTCTTAGCTCAACATTTCTCCCCTTCTGTTGAAACGGTAAAGGCCGTTGAGCACCTAGTTAACACTGCGGTAGTCAGTGATATTTTGGCAATGTCTCAGCATGTTGTAATTCAAGTGGTCTGAGAGGACAGTAGATGCTGCATTTGTTGTTCCTCTCAGCTCTGTTTGCAAGGTCTAGGAAGTCTAGCCTGTGATGGGAGACCATCCAAATGCACATGCTCATGGTCATCTGCTGAGAATGTGGTAGGATGAAAGAGAACGCAGCAGTAGGGGTGTCTGTATTTTCAGATTCAGTTTTTGTCTTTTTTACGGTAGCTTTGTTCTGCAGTTGCAAAGGTTTAGAGGTGTGTAATATTTAGCGAAATCCAGATTCCAAAGGTCTGAATTGTCCACACACCCCTCCCCTATAGCGGTGACAACAGACCCTTGTTAGAAATAGTGTTTGTTCTATGATCTGGGCCTTTTCGTCAACAGGCTATTAATGCCGAAGGGTGATTATAATGCTGGATGTCACTCACTAGTGGCTTTTCCATGGGACATATGAGCAAAACTTTACCGATATGTACTAAATGTCTAAAAAAACAGAAGTGCATAATGTTTTTTCCATTAAATCACAAATGCGATGATTTGTTTATTTATTTTTGTGAGATGACACGAGAAGTCATTCCAGAAACATGGCGACAAATGTAAATATCATGTTGATTTACAGATATACTCATTATTATTATTATTATTATTATTATTATTATTATTATTATTATTATATATTACCCCTCTATCCTATACTAAATTAAAAAATAATTCAGTTTCCTGGTGTGTCCACACATACCGCGCCACATTTCTTTTAAAACTCTTCTTCTTTGCTTGTTGTAGCATCCGCCAACATCCATTTTTTTTTGTATTCACGTGACTCTAGTTGTGGAAAAAGGTCTTTCCATTGCAGTCGTGCATGATATACCAATTACGCTACACCTGAAAAACCACCTCTTACCAGCACAAAAACTTTTAATTGAAAAACGAGAGTTTGGGCGAAATTGTCATTTTTCCATCGGGTACATTTTTATGAGCAAGTTATATTCACACAATTTGAAGGTCAATGGAACAGCGACTACTGTAAATGGGAGAAGAAGAATTAGGTTTCAGTTTTGAGCTTCTGTAGAAATATTGCGGCACAACATGGTGGACTGTTGAAAACTTGGTCCCGCTGAATATATAAATGAATGAGGTGAGGAAATTCATAGGATCCAAGATGCATCACAGTGACGACTTCGGTATTATTGCTCAGAATCAATAATCAAGAGTTTGCTACGCACGTAAAAATTCGATTTTTTTGTGGTACTTGTTAATGATTTTCCAGCCTTGGCCGGATACTATAGGGATGGCATATGCTCCCATCATGTAGTGAATTGTAGGTGCAGGTGGATTTATTTTAAGATATGTCAGATATTTAATAGGTCTTATTTATTTATTTAATCTGTTTGTTTTCTTTCTGTCTTTTTACCCAGTTTGCTCAGTTCTTATTTGGGTTCTTATTACCATGGTTGTTATTCTTTGTATTGTTGATGTTTTCTTGCAAGGGTTTTTGGCACCAGCTAAGCAAAAAAGAATCAAAGAGGCACTGTTTGCTTTTCTGGTCAACTACATAAGGGTTAAGAGAATCACCCTGTGGCCTGTGTCTGTGGAAGCCTTCGTAGCCAAGGATTTACAGCCATATTTGTTTTGAGAATAAGGCAGTGAGCTGTGAAGTGGCTAGCACTAAACCTACACTCTATGATGAAACCAAAGCCTAGCTGATGGAATTTAATGTGTGTTTATTTCAAGAAGTGAGGTACACAGAGTGGTAAGAAAAAAACTACAGCTCTGCTTGTAATGCAATGTCTGCAGATGGATTTCTATTTTGTGTTTGTAGTGTTACATAACGAGGGGGCTCGCAGAGATCCTCTTATGGAAAAATGCAGCTGCTGATATTAGACAGTTGTAGTCTGAGTTTTGAAAACCCTCTTTAAATAAGAGTGAGTCAAGATTTACCCGATTGTTAGTATTGACTGGTGAAAACGACAGTAGAAAACAAGAAGATGGGACATGAAGTTGCATTGTGAATCACCCCCCCCCAAAAAAAAAGACAAATGATTGAATCTTGAGGCCAGTGAAGAATTATCCTCGTATAAATGACTAATTTTAAATCAATGAAGACTCTATTATGCTTGTTTTTTTTGTGACGATACTCTACTGATGACATTTCTGTATTTACATCTGCTCGAATCTCATGCACTGGATTTTGAATCATACGCAGGATAATAATAATAATTTATATACTGTTTAGATTAATACATATCTTCAACCCTCTTCTATGAAAAAAAAACCAAAACAAAACTGAAAACAGAAAGTCCTCCAGCTTTTCAAATTGATGTTGAAAATGGATGATGGTGGTACTGAGTGGCACTTGAAAACTTTCCAAACTCATTGTGCCTGAATACTCTAAAACACAAAATATGGGTTTGCTGGAAATACATTTGCACTCTCAGGGACATTTTGCAAACGTTGTATGGAGCAGGCAACACAATAGGGTTTGCCTGTGATTTCACTGCAAGTATTTTCAGATGGACACAAGTTTAAGGTGTAATGAAGTTTATTGTCTACTTGGACATGAAAAGCAGTCTGGAAGCGCATCTCCTCAGCTGCCTGAGCATATTACAGACTATGTGATTGTGAGCAGCTAGACATAATTTACCTTCCATTGGTATTGCCAGACTACTATTGATTTCAAGGGAATGGTTTGCGGGCTGACTGGTTGAACAAACTATTAAAGTTCAATGGTAGCCTTTTCATTCAAACTCAATTTGTACGGGGCTAAATCAGGAGAAGTGCTCCACTTAAGTCTCCAGACATGTCGACTACAAAATCATTAAACAAGCAACTGAATGCTTTTGCGATCATACCATAAAGACCTGACAGACCATTTAGGACAGCTGTTATATTGTATTATTTAGTTTAAAGCTCATTTCTGTGTCAGTTTCCTCACTCAAATGTCATTCAGGCTAAAGCTTGTCATTTTCTGCTATCAGCATGTAACCATCTTTGTAGAATAATCAATGGCGTTTTTTGTGCAAAATACGAGTTTCCTTGTTCTTTCCAGAAGAGTGACAGCAGGTTGACATCTTTTCAGTATATATGCTCAGAAAAAAAAGGAGAGTGAACGTACACTTTAGAAAGAGCAGTGTAGTCGCGTAGTGGATTCACAGCAGTGTTAAATAATTTAACTGCCTGTTAACAAACTTAACCATGGGTGCAAGTAGGCAATAATTTTTACAACTCCTGTCTTACATTTTATAGCAGAACATACATAATTAAATAAAAATAAAACCCAAAAAGGATACATCACCGACTGTCATATACTGCACATTCAACTTTTTAAACATAGCAGCTTCTTTTGGAAACAGTTATGCACCATATTTGACTTAAGATAAATAAACAGGCTACAGTAAATGAGTACTTATAATTATAGTCCTTTATTTCTGAATCCCATCAAGTGAGATTTAACCCATAAAGACCCAGTGTTACTTTTTGTGGCAGTTCCAAAAAAATTTTTTTTTCTCTATATTGTTTTCTCAAGTGATTTATCACAGTTTATTATGACATAATCCTCTGTATTTTGTGTTTTTTCAGTGAACAAAAGATGTTTTCCTTTATGTAATTTATTGATCATGTAGATGTTCATAAAAGCTCAGATCAAAGTTGAGGGTTATTATATCAGAAACAGAAAAAAACTGAAGAAAAAGTGACTTTTTTCTGCAAAATAGTTCATTAACTGAACATAAACGCAGCGTGTCCATCCACTGTCATTGATCCAACTCCATGGGTTTTATGGTGAATCAGTGTTATAGAAGATAAAGGTGTTTCCATGGTAACTACGGAGCCTCTGAACATCCAAATGGGTCATATCTGATGACCATGAAAAGACAAAAAACTGCATTTTACACCAATTATTTACATGTATCGATAGAATTAGTGGTTCAGAAGTTATTAAACATTTTAGATCAATAAATGGTTTTGGTTGTCGGCGGCTGCTCGGGTCTTTATGGGTTAATTGAGACTTTACTGTTATAGAGTTGAACTTTTCTATAGAGTCCGCCTTAATTAGATGACAAATTGATAAAGCCACATCGATATTGTTACCCTCTAGTAATTGACATACACTATCGATTCAAGTCCAAGAGTCATTCCGCATGAACAAAAACTTGTTAACTATTTTTTTTTTAGTGCATATTGACATCGGCATACGCATGAGTGCATGCAATTCCCACCGGCTGAAATGTAATTGAACACCATGAACAAAAACTCTCAGAGTAGCTTTACCCAGTAGTTTTCTGCTTTACCCAGTCCAGCTCGACGCCTCCAGTGTATGAACTGTCTCACACTTCTGCTTGCACCTTCTACTCCTATTTGTGGAAATAATAAAGTGCCAGAAGAGGATGATACACCCTGACACCATGACAACTCTTACAATATTGAGTACTATCTGAAACCTACCTTTGCAATGTTGTTATCTTTAAATTACCCCTGTCACTATTATAGCCATGCTAGTAGCACGTATATATAAGACTATAATTACGGTAAGGGTTATTTTTCATGGCTGGTGACACAGACTCAGCAAAAGAGAAGAAATGAGACTACCAAAGCACCCAACTAAGAGTGTAGCAACTCCAATCCACTTGGTGATGCTAATGCACATTTAAGCTGGTTTGACAATAAGCAAATACACACCAAGTAATGAGAAGAAGCTACAGTGAAGTAGCACTGGCTACGCAAGACTAAAGAAGCACTATAATCAAGTTACCGTGGCTTTTTTCTTGCAGTTTTTACTTTCATCCCTGGCTGCAGGGTATTGTCATCAGTTCATCACCTATCCGTCTGTATGTGCAGAAACATTGGCGTGGACTGAAGGCTGAGGGTTTTCAAGTACACGCACGTTATGTTTACGTGCTGCGTTACCTATTGCCGCATTTTCATTACGTGGAACCCGCTCTACTCGATTTGGGGACCAAGTACTATTCCTGGAGACCGTTTCCATTACAGGATACTACCGACTTTAGAGTACCTGGACGTCATAGTGACACGGCACAAAACTTCCGTGTTGTGTTGTCTGCTTAGAGAGTTGCTGATAAACTTGCTCGTTGCCTGTTGCCCCGTCAAGCTCACGCTGAATTTTTTCGTCGGCCACCAAGGACAGAAATGTCTCAATCTCCTCGACCGATCATGGTGTAGTTTTGGGGGCTGCCATCATGTAGATTAACCTACCACTGTATTTACTGTAAACATCTGTTTTTTTGTTTTTTTTTTTTAATGGTGGGTCACACATTGATAACGCAATGACACAGAGACAACTCTTTAACCAATCAGTGGTTGCAGTGTTTATACGTCACATTTTAATATATTTTCCCCTGATTTGGAACCTCGGTGGCATAGATACCAAAAAACTAGTACCAGGTACCAGATTCCAGGTTTTTTATGCAATGGAAATGCAAAAAGGCCGAGTCGAGTCGGGTCGAGCCGGTACCTGTAGTAGAAATGCGGCATAAGTTTTTCTACCTTGCTTCTTTTGTCAGCTTCAGTTCCACCATGTTCCCATATTGGTGCATTTTTAGTTTTTTATTTTGCCTAAAAAAGCATGTCAGCTTTCTAGTAAACAAAGACAATGCACACCATGTGCATCTTCCTCCTCCCTCTGCTAAAAAGTGATCATCGTTGCTGTTGCCAGCTTTGGCTCAGCTGTAAGTGATTTACGCTTCATGAGGCACTAGCGTCTGTTTGTAATAAGATAATAATATAATCTTTGTCACATTATCATATTGCTTATTACTGATGCAGAACAAGTTGAATTTCATACTGTAATGCCATTGCCGTTAGGTTGCTGATAAAGGACAGTCTTTAATTTGACACAACCTGCCTTAATGACAAATGTTGGTTCAGCCAATTTGTTTAAATCAAACAGGATTTAGATTGTATCTCAGGACAGAGCAGCAAAACCAGAAAGCAATCAAACTGCAACTATAAAACATATTTTGAAGGGATTATTTACTCCATACACTTTATGTGATAAGAAGTGACTGTAGGATTGGGATTTTTATTTATTTATTTATTTGTTTTTTGTTTTTTTTTCGCACTTCACACTTCCAGCCTCTATTCACCCCAATCCTTCTGCTTGTAGCTGCTGGGGGAATTCAACGCTTCAGTCATCCCAAAATTAATTTGCCTCACAACATAGTCAGGCACTAATTACTTACAAAAATGTATATGTATAAACATGATCTCCGGAGAGAAGTTTTACACTAGATCTGCAGGCTTTTTTACTGGTAGAAAAGCATCATAGAAAATGGTAATCCAGACATTTAAGTCAGTCATCCTGTGCCTTTTCTCTGTGGGTTACAATAGTCATGTGGAAGCATCTCCACTCCCCATACCATACAACATTGTAAACTCCCTTGCACATTTTGATGGACACATGATTCTCACTCCGAAGAAAATGACCACCGGTCATGCCTTCCCATTCAGATTTGATGGACCCACCGAGGCTAATGCACACATTTCTTTTCTCTCTGACGCACCCACAGGAGACACACCATCGACCTTTCTTTCCACCGCTTCTTGACAGGGGAGCAAACTGCTCTCTGCTTGTCAGAGAATAGAGCACTTTCTCTCGGCTATTTTCAGGTGGAAGCAGCAGCAAGAAAGCGGAAGGAGGGGGAAAAGGGAAAGAGGGGAAAAAAAGGAAAGAGCAGAGGAGGCATGTTTTCTTTTTTGAGGAAAAAATGATTTGGTTGGCCTGGTTTAGTCCCCGTATTCTACATGATATTCTGAAGCAAAATGCTGCGTCACACCTGTTAAACACTTGAACTTAAGGGCTTTATTAGATGTGTTTGCAGTGTTTTAAGTCATCGTTTTGGTAATAATAATAGTAGCTGTGCTTGTTTTCATCTATGCTTTTCCTTATGCACAGACCAAAGCTGAGGATATGGTCTGCAATTCCTGAGAGTAATGTTCAGGGCTTTTAAACTGGAGTCCAATATGTTGGTTGGAGCTGACTGACTTCTCAGTCTCTAAGATCACAGCAGCCGTTTGGTTGCACCCGAGCATTCGTTCAGCATCACTAACCGGTCCATCGGTGGCAGTTTTGACTTCATGTTTCTTCCTGCTGCCCCTGTGGAGGAGTGTTGAAGTGTATTGATTAGAGTGGGGGAGAACTGTATGTTTTTTTTGGTTTTTTTTTTAATATCTGCTTGTAATTTTCATAGATGATTTAGGAGAGTGGAGGCTGGCAAGCATGAACCAGCTAAATTCTAAATAAATTATAACTGAATACAGCATTTCCAAAAGCTGTGTGTTCTGTTATGCAGCAGCCTGCAGCAAGATGTGTGTTTTCAAGACTGTGTTGACTATTTACTAATTTTGTACCCCATTAATTATGATGATCCACAAGCAGAGGTAATTATAACAGAGACTCCCATGTGACAAGCTGAGAAAAATAACTATGAATCCAGAAACTGTGTATATTTAATATGTTAGATGCCGAGGTCTTTGAGCAGTTGCCGATTATTTATTTTTTTTATTTTTTTATTCACAAGGGCGTTTAATTTCTTGAAAAAACTATACTGTAACTGTAAGCCAAATGCCTTATTTTATTACAAAAGGAATAATTCTATAAACATTTCTTTTTCATTTTAAAACCTTGCTATTTGAAAAACTTGTAGTTTTCTGAAAGACCTTTGGAAAAATATAGTTTTTTTTTTTTTTATATTGCAGACATTTATATAACTCTTTTTCTATAAATGAGAAATTTGTGCTTTTGATAGGAAAATCACATTCTCCCACTGAATATAAAGTGCAGTTCAGTGTCCAGCTTTATTTGTCCACCGTGGTGGTAGTATTTTGAGTATTAATCTACATTTCACATTCACAGTTACTACATATTCTGTACATCTGGGAGCTGTACAAGTCTACAGACTCTATAGGGCTGCGCTGAGCAGGCAGCAGGCTGGTAGGTTACATTTATTGCCCTTCATGTTCTTGGCTTTAATTTTTGAAGGACAAAAAGGTCAGGTTTAGGTCAATCTCTTCACCCCAGTTTATGTGAAATAACTCCCAGTCAGCACGACTAAAACTGGATTAAAATGTCACATTTCTGGAAGGAAGTCTAAATGTATTCAGTTGACTTTGTTCTTTAGGCAGGATCCAAACTACTGGGTTTATGTTGGACAAAATCCTCAAATGGTCAGAATCTCTCCATCTTTGTTTATCCGCACTCCTATTCCACCAAGGCTGGTTTGGAGCCAGATCTTGAACCTGTTCTTTGTTATGATCGCAGAAGAAGTATAGCTCAGGTAGGAAAACTGGTTCCAGAGTACCATCAAAACATTGCTCGTATAGAACAAAGAACCAACTATGTCTGACTCGGGCTTTGTGATGAATCAGCCCATCAAGGTGTTAAGGGCTTAAACTAAACTGTTAGATCTGTATGACAATATTGTTCTTCTATGTGTCAGTCTATAATATTCACCAAATTGAGTCTGTCTCTGTTACATGTTATTACCTCTATGTTAGATCATCCAAATGACTAACCCACAGTAAGTAGGTGGACTGAAACACTGGACTAAAGATAACCATTGTGTAAGTTTGCATGTTCTTACCACACCACATGGGTTTCCTCTTGGTCCTCTGGTTTCCCCTTCAAAAATAGATATACGTAGGTTAATTCTCTTGTCAGTACTCTTGATCAAAGCACTAATGAAGATCTGTTGTTGATCCCTGAGTGCCTTCAGTGGCAGCGCAGCGCTCTTAATGTGCTATTTGCTAATGCTAATGTGTATTTGGATGGGTAAAATGCAGAGACTGCATTTCCCTTCAGGATAATAAAACAGGTTGACCTTAACCTTAGAACAGTGGTTTTCAACCTTAGGGTCGGTACCCCACGCTGGGTCGCCTGGAATTCAAATAGGGTTGCCTGAAATTTCTAGTAATTGATTAAAAAAAAAAGAAAAAAAAAACAAAAACTTCTGCACATTTTGATGCACATTTACACATTTTTCATGTTTCTGTTAATTTCCCACTGATCAAGAATTATAAACGTAATTTGGCAAGTTTCAGAAAGCAACACCACATGAGTTTTCCCATAACACTTAACTGTATAGTCATTATATATCAACTTTGGGGTTGGGACCCTTTGTGGGGTCACCTGGGGTTGCCTACAATTTCTAGTAATTGATTGAAAAAACAAAACAAAAAAAATGTACTATTAAAAAACATATAGTGAGTTGAAAGAGGCAATCACACTACATAAAAGACTAGACAAATTCTGAAGCTGAAACTGAAGCACTGCGGTACTGTTTATCTGTCAAATGTTCACTGTGGTCAGTTTCAGATGCTGCAGCTCTTTCATAATTCATAGTTTGAGTTATTGTTTTTTTTAACTACTAATTTGTAGCCTTGTAAATCCAAGCTGGACTGACTGTACATATCCTGACCAAGGAAACTCAAATTCTCCCTTTGTGCATTAATCTACACCTGGCTTTAGTGCCTCCGTCCATAATAATATACATTATATAGACTAAATGTCCTCTAAAATTAACGTTTATTTGCAACATACTGTAGCAAACTATTACATGATCAAAAACAAATAAATTTTGGCAAAAAAAAAAAAAAAAAGTCTCCTTTTTGAATGTCTGGGGTCGCCAGAAATTTGTGATGTTAACATCCGGTCACGAGCCAAAAAAGATTGGGAACCACTGCCTTAGAATGAAGTGATTTTCTGCTCAATGGTCAAAATGAATGGTCTGTGTGATAGTGATTCAAGTTGCTAACTGTTAAGGAGTTAAACTCTGCCTGCCACAGTCTGTACAATTAATAGGAAACACTGCATGCAATGATGTCACTCATCAATGGCCCTCCTTCCCATGAAAACCAGACCAGAGAGTAGAGAGTTCAGAAGTTGAACAAACTCCACATTGCTGCTAGGACCTACACAGAACTGGCACATGGTCCACATTGGTTGAAAAGCACTTAAATTATTTATTAATCCAATGATTTTATGAACTACTTAATCCTCATGAGGGTCTCAGGGATGTTGGAGCCAAAGTGCTTTATAAATGCATTTTTATTATTATCATTATCATCATTATTATTATTATTATTATTATTATTATTATTAGTAGTAGTAGTAGTAGTAGTAGTAGTAGTAGTAGTATCACAGCTACCTATAGGCAAAGATGGGGCACACTTTGAACATGTCATGCCTACTTTAGACTGACCAATCAGTCTATGTCCTATGTTTGGACAGTGGGAAGAAGCTGGAATATCCAAGGAGAACCCACACAGACACGGGAAGAACATGCAAAGTTTAATTAGTCTACTATAAAAATGGCTTTTGCTTTTGTAATGTTTTTTTTTTTTTTAATTCCCATTGTAGTTGTCATGTTTATGCATGTTATCATGGCAAGTGAGTGAACTAAGATGGAGTCTGTAATGCTGACGAGATAGTCTATATAGACTTGGAGAGAAATAAAGCATGTATTCAATCCTGGTATGTACAGACAATCAGATTTCCCAGCAGCAGTGGATGAGAAGTGTTATTTTCCCTCTATAAGAAGTGTGATTACTGGAGTCAGTTATAAAGGCGGAGAATCCAAACTGTCTGCAGGGTCTATTGTCTGTGAAGGCACTGGCTGCCAACTTTGTACAGCGACCTTACAACTCCACAGGGGGTGTGTGTTTCATGTTTACAGAGGGGATATTTTACCAATGAAGCACAACCTTGTCATTATTTTTGCAGTACTCTACAAGTTCAGAAAAGGTTTATCAGACAAAGCATTAGGGGGTTTTGTAAGAGAGAAAAAAAAAAAAGTGAAATTACGCTGCAAAATTTTGGCCCTGTGGCTGGAGTAAGTGTGTTGCTAGTCTGGTTCTGTTGCCTCTCAGGTGGTCAGGTTCATGCCCTGAAAACTGCATGAGCTGTCTGCCTTCAAACAGCATGTATTCCTGAAACAGCGGCTACAAAATCTCCACAAGACTCAGGCAAGCAGACGGTTTCTGCTTTTGTTACTGCTCACCACCACTGTCCACTTTGTAGTTGATACGCAGCCCACACATCAACTGACCATATTTAGTCCGAATCCAACGTGACAAAATAATTCAAAACACGATAAAAAAAGTGAAACGCTCACACGTTCCGGCAACGTAACCGTCTCGTTTCTCTTTAGCTGCAGTAGCTGCTTGTGAAAGGGGTCGAGAGGAGGTGTGATGTTCGGTATTCCGGTGATGCGGCCCCTCGTAGCTGTCCGTGCATCATGACCTTTAATGCATTGACTCTTGAGTCCGTCCAGCTCTTGTGAGTCTCTCACATTGTCAAACCAGCTCTTTTTCACAATTTTCTCAAGGCTGCTGTCATCCCGTCTGTGTTGTGCACCTCCTTCTGCCATGCCTTGTTCTTTCACTTGTCTTTCCATAAAGGTGCTTAGACGCTATACTCCCTGAATAAACAGCTTTTTTTTTTACTAGTAAGTGAGTAAGTTTCTAGATCAGAATCCTTGCCTATCACAGCATTAATCAAAATCCCTCTGTAAGTCATATACTGAACGAAGAAACCCTCATTAAAACGACCCCTTACTTAGGTTGTTTTAATATTCTGAGACATGTTAATCCACATATTTTGCTTTAATATCACACATTTGCTCTTCTAGCCATCTTGAAATCATTGACAATGTTTGCAGGGGAAACTAACGAATGTATTCAGCCTTAATTTTCTATAAGAAAACTAAGCTAGTGCTGAAACGTGGTATTAAATAGACCCTGGGTCAATATAACGAAAGATCAGCGTATTGACAGAAATGATCAAAATAGATAGAATAAAGATATCTTCCAAAATTGTCTTATTGACTCTAAATCTCGACTCTAAAGCATTTTTTTTTTAATTTTCAATTTAGAAACGTGGTAAATTTGTCCTTTCATTTTTATTTTTTATGTTTTAAATATAAGCACAACAACTATCATACACCTGGCAAAAGTCCATCAAGGACAGAAGCAGTGAGAATGCACAGTTTGCTGTATATCTAATTTGTTAATTAATTAATTTGTCATTTACCCTGTGTATATTATTTATGCTAGTAGTCTGGAGCCCAAACTTTAAAAAGTAAATGATTAAAAGTGACTATTATCACCTCATCTGTCAGAAAATCATAGTTCCATAGCTGAGAGCAGTGATTTGCAGATTTACATTCAGTTTCATATGTAAAAGAAAATTGTGAAAGATTATTTTCAAAGCGCGTTTGCAAATATATCCAGCTACTAAAACACTGGAAAATCTGGACCTTAGACAAGGGGTGTGAGGATCTGTTGCGATGTAAATGAAAGCGTTTGGTACGAACTGGAAGGTTTTCATATGAAGAACTGTGCATGATTTCATCTTGCCTCATTTTGAATCTTTGGTCTGAAAAGAAATTGTCATGATAATTGAACTGACCTTATATACTTATTATCTGTTCGCTGCCCATCATTAGCAGATCATTGACAAATTAAACATGGTTACTTAGAGCCCGACCGATATGGGATTTTTGGGGCCGATGCCGATATCGGGGGGCTAAAAAAAAAAAAAAAAAAGCAGATATCCAATATATTGGCCCATAACCGATATATGAAATAAAAACATTGATATACACAGGATGTACAGAGTCAGCCAAA
>JAPQRP010000015.1:5287733-5301993 GCA_037367295.1 Apogon hyalosoma
ATTAATACAAGTTACCTTTGGCCTCTACAGTTACAGGAGGTGCTCAAAGTGGTGGCCATTGGCTTCCAGACATTTATATGTATGGTGAACTACTGCTTGGGTAACATTGGCCAAAGTGTCCTGCATTCATGAGGGTAATGCCATCTGATGGGAAAACATCGCACAACAGCACACAGTGTTATCGTAATTTGATCAAACTTTGAAAGCGGTATCTATATGGATAGAAGTACTTATACAAATCAAATATTTATGCAAGTTTTTCTTTTTGTGATGTGTGTATACATTATTTTGGCTGACTGTAGTAGTCTTATAGTAGATAATGGTGGATGTGGATTAACAGTTGCTTCTTTGTTTATTTCACAAAGATAACTGACACAACTTTAAAATGCTGTATAATAGTTTTATATTAGCCTAGTGTGACCCATGGGGGATCACGGGTTGTAGATGTGGTGGTTTTTATGCAGGGGAGAGCAGACTTTTGGGGAAAGATGTGAGTCTATGTTTTTATAAGCAGTGACATAAAAATAGTTTGGTAAATCATTCTTTAAAATGGAAGCGACAATTAATATACAGTAGTAATACCAAGGCGGAATGCAGAATGAAAATGTGAGGTACACAAGAAGTACACGGGCAGGTGTGGGGGGGTAAATAGTTCGTCAGATGGGGGTGGGGGGGTAGCGGTCCAGGATTGTGAAAGTGAAACTGAGCACGTTTTACTCTTCCTCTAACTCTCCAGGCAGCACAGACACAGGAGCAGAGCGACAGAATCTCCGCCCATCAAAAAAGTTAATACATTGGTTACATATTGTTGATATGTTGATTAATCGGTGATACGTTTAATCAGCCCAATTAATCGGTTAGGCTCTAATGGTTACCTGTACAGCTTGAAACAGCAACCATATGGATATTTACAGGAGTGTATCTAAAAGTGTGTGTAAATGGAACAAATGCATGGGTTCAAGTAGAGGGCAACGCTGAGACATACACATGTACACAAGGCACTTCCTGCCGTGTGCACTCATGCTATGGTGAAAGCAGAATGTAAGCGTTAGAGGATGGTTTTGAAATGGGTGGGGGTGGGGGATGTAGCATTTCTACACATGCAGTTTACATATGTGTCGGGCTGTAATCAGCCAATACATCAGATATATTATGCATTGACTGTTGAGGACAAAGGACTTAAGCACTATTATTGAAGAACTATAGCCCAATACATACAAAATGCTAAATCATTTAGTGGCCACTCTAACATGCAAAGCACACTCTGCTATTTTCAGATGAAAAGCATGTACAATGGGGTTGTGGCGGTAACAACAGGTGGCCAGATCGAGGGTAAGCAGGGAATTATTTTTGCGTCTTTGACAGTGTTGCCATGGAAACACAGCAAGAGGCCACAAAAACAAAGTGGATCGGCTGATGGAAATGCCCTGTGTACACACACACACACACACACACACACACACACACGGTGAATTCATTCTAGATGTAGATATATATTTCCAAATTAATTTTCAGAGTGTACTCCACCTTTAAGGAGAACCCACTGAGTGCATTTGAACATCCACAGGGTAATCAGAGCGCTAGTGTTCATGAAACATGAAAGTATCCATCGATGTCCTGCTCATTCCTTGTCTTTGAAAGCCGTATTGTTTGTGCGATTGAAGTAGCTGCCCCAAGCCGTTAGCAGGAAGCTGATGGTGGGTGATTTTACATTTCCTTTAGGAAAAAGAAAAGACTGGCCTTAAATATCAGACATTTTTCAACACGAGAACACTTCAGCCAAACATTGTCGCGATGATAAGAGTCTGGCAGTCTATTCTTTCTTACATGAATGTTCGTAGAGAGTGATAAAAGGAAAACAGCAGGCCAGAATACATTAGCCTGGGCAAACATCAACTAGAGCTGCAGCCTCTTTTTATTAGACCCCTGCGCCTCGAAGCAGTGGGTTGTGGGGCATTTCATTTCCAGGAAGCGAGCGCGTCTACCGGCGCATATTGTTTCCATGATGGCAATTTATTTTGCTGGAGTGGCACAACAAGTGTGGATATGGAATGAAGGTTGATAGATAAGAACAATAGGAAAGATACTTTTCAGTTGGTGTTTTTCCTGAGAGTTGCAGCACCTACTGGCGCTGTGGCCTGGTCGCGGTGAATACCAATGGCTCTAGGTGTGAGGTGAGGGGACAAACAGGGCTCTGCAGCAGAATCCTCCCACCTGAGTTTGTATCTGTTACCTCTTTTTGGATTTCGTATTCCTAGCAGCTCTTCTCACCATAGAGATCTCGGTTTACTTTCTTGTTAGTTTGTAGCCAAAAAGTTTCCACAAAAACACTGTGCAGGCTTTTATGGCATGAACAGTAAATATCTGTAAAAGCAAGTAAACAAGTAAAAGGCAGTCGCCCATAATAGCAGTTATTTGACAAATGGAAAGCAGCAAGGGTGTTTGTTATCGTACAGAGAAAGGCAAGACACAGCATACACTAACAAAAAAGAGCATGTAGCATGAAAATACAGAATAAAATGAAAAATGCATCGGAGAGGGGATGTAAACCCCTGCACTGACCGAATCTCCAATCAGTGTTAGTCAGTAAACCACATAAAGACGTAACCAAACCTAAACCGACTTCCTCCATAAGCACAGGTAAAAACGTAGACAGAGAAATGTTTGCTAAGAAACAGGCAGGGCTCGAAAATAAACTTATCTCAAAAGTAATTTTAATACCAACAATGATCAGCCTTGGATATTTTTCTTTATGGATAGATCTTATACACTTTCACTACCGGCACTTTTCACCTCCTGAGACCAGGCAATGCATTTTTGTCCTCTGTGGGGGACAAAAGTTTGACAGGTTTACTTTAAAAATGTTTGTCCATTGCAAATGACATTCCATTAAAAATTTAATAAATAAAAATAATTTTTAAAGCATTAAAAAAAAAACTGTTGCAATATGCAGTTTCCAATCAAGACAATAGTTGACATAAAAAAAGCTACAATTTTCACTTTCCTGGGTCTCAGGAGGATGGAAATAATGGTGAATTGTCAAACTTTATTGAAAAGGTGAACTGAAAATACACAGACTAGTTGTTTCTGGTATTGTCGTTGAGATGTACAAACCACTAGCCCTTATATAAAAATAATATCAATGATGAATTCCTTCATATAATGGACATTTGGTGCAATGAGCTTGGTGAGAACATGCTTACATGTCCATATTTCTCTGGTGTTCTCATATTAGCTCATTAGCCGTGCTTTTTTGGCTACATGTTTATACAATATTCAAATGCTATAGATATTTCCGTTCTTTTTGTCAATAGAACATTCATATTTAATTTGTCATATAATCAATAGACTTCTGCACCATCATCTACCTCATTATGAAAGATGCATTTATTCCACTTTTTTTTATATATATATCTGTAAGATTTGCTTGCGCATTTTGATGCACATTTACACATTTTTCATGCTTCTGTTAATTTCCCGCTGTGATTAATAAAGATCAATGATTAGAAACATCATTTGGCAAATGTCACAAAGCAACAACACATGAGTTTTCCCATAACACTTGACTGTATAGTTCGCCTGGAATACATAGGGGGTCGCCTGAAATTTCTAGTAATTGATTAAAAAAAAAAAAAAAAACTAATAAAAAATGTATGATGAGTTGAGAGAGACAATCACAATACATAAAAGACATGACAAACTGTGAAGCTGAAACGGAAGTACTGTGGTACTGTTTATTTGCCAAATGTTCATTGTGGTGGGTTTCAGATGCTGCAGCTCTTTCATAATTCATAGTTTGAGTTATTGTTTTTTCAGTATTAATTTGCAGCTTGTAAATCCAAGCTGGACTGACTGTACATATCTTGACCAAGAAAAATCAAATTCTCCCTTTGTGCAGTAATCTACACCTGGCTTTACTGCCTCCGTCCAGAATAATATACATTATATAGCCTAAGTGTCATCTAAAATTAACGTGTGTTTGCCGCTTAGTATAGCAAACTATTACACGATCAGAAAAAAAAATTATTTTAGCAATAAAAAAGTCTTCATTTGGAATGTTTGGGGTCGCCAGAAATTTGTGATGTTAAAATGGGGTCAGGAGCCAAAAATGGTTGGAAACTACTGATACATATATATAATTTTGCTCTGTCTCAATATAATGCTAGATGACTTTTAATTTGAAAGGTTTAAAGAAAGTTCTCTTGAATATCTAATATGTGAATATATAGGATCAATAGCAAAGCTTTCCCTAAACCTTTACTGACTACCTGGAACTCTTTAGTTTTAAACATCGTCTTAAATATCTAGAACTGAAGGCCAATTAGTAGATTACAGATTGATATACCCAGTAAAGTAAGGGAAACCATATTGTAACGATCTCACATTTGGATGGATATAGGTGAAAATAATACCCCTATTCATAGTTTTAACGTAAAATCCTGCATTTTTCTTCCACTTCCCAACACTTATTTGACCAGGTTTATTTAGCTAAAATGCTGCATGGTTGTTCAGTCAGATGCAGAAAGCCACAAGGAGCCAAGCCAGGATTATTCTTCTGCAGAATGCTGCCTCAGAAAGAAAACTCAGACACATAAATACATATTTATAAATCTCATAATGCTGCTATACATATGAATACAAACTGCGCCAGTCCCTCGTCCACAGCAGCGGACTGTCAGCGGAGACTCATTTATACTGTAGAACCTGTTCACCTGACACTGGGAACATGTTTAGGCTACATTTATGTCGAAAGATATTGTGTTCCCTTAACCAGAACACACTCCTATCACTACTCCTGTAGCTGCTGAAATTAACAAGCCATCATGAAGACGAGATTGCTAGATAATCAGTCTCACTTGTCATTCCCCGCACAATCAACAGCAGCAATAATGATCTAGATGTGAAATATGTAGAACTGTCTGCTTCCTCCACTTCATCCTGCAGCAGCGTTAGAGGAGGGTTGATGTTTATATCTGCGAGTGGAACCTTGGCAGAGACGCCGCTGTTGTTAGTGATTAGATATCACAGTGAGAGCTCTTTATGCATCACAGGTGTCCAAAACGTATCAGATATTTTCGTTGGAAGTCATTTGAGAGGAGATTTAAGTGTGTGTGGTGTAAAACAGTTGTTAAATTGACCGTATCCCATGTTCGCTTCATGTAAGACTGGAGTTTTGTTTCCCCTTTTTCAGGGTTCTGCGCGGTCACGTGACGGAAAGCTACGAGTTCACGTTTTAAATATAGTGGAATTGCATCATATAGTTGAGGTTTAACCGGTTACATTCTGAGTGCTTTAGATGCTGTCTGATCTGACCTTGAACAATATGGTTTTTTAAAAGCAAGATGGCCAAACAAAGAAAACGAACTTTCTCCTTGAACCTTAATTTGGGCAAATTTACTAATTATTGCCTAAAATGGACGACTCTCCTAGAAGATGAGACATCCCAATAGGACAACACCTTTTTATTCTCCTGAAAAATGCACATGTATCTCAGCATCTGTGTGTTTCATTATCAACATGTGTAAATATGCACACCAGGAAAATGTGCACAAGTGTCTATGAAAATGGTGGCAGTATAATCACGTCAGCAGGTGTATGTGTATCTATTGGTGGACCAGTATGTAGCCGTCTGTGTGCAGCAAAAGTCTGTACATATGCTCAGAGGTGGGCAGAGTGGCCAAAAATTATACTCAAGTTAATTTACTGTTAGTTTAGAAAAAAATATTACTCAAGTACAAGTAAAAAGTAGTCATCCAAATAATTACACAAGTAAAAGTAAAAAAAGTACTTAATGAAAAAATTACTCAAGCACCGAGTACTTCCTGAGTAACATCATATTTATTGTTCTTTTAAATTCAATAATTAATAAATGAAATGTTAAAATATATAAACTATACATGGGAACATTACAGCTAGTTCCAAATATACCTGGTAATAATCATAGTTGGTTGGATCGCATGAATATCTAGTCTGTTCTTCTGGAGGCAGATACTGTGCGTGGTTTTCTATTTACTTGTACCAGTTAACCTAGATGTCTTTGAACAGATCTTCCCCTTCTGTCGAATATATTTTACTCTAATCACAGAAACTGTATTACAAACACTGCGGGGCTGTCCACAGCCAAAACTAAGCTTATTACAACTCAAATTCGAAGTTGCGTTCGTGTAGCTGAAATGTGGACTTGTTTGTGCAGACACAGCTGACAGCACATGACACAGCTGTTGTTTTTCGCAGACCGTGAGGCCAGGGGTGTTCCGCGTCTTCTGTCTCGTCTAAATCCGAATCACAGGCTGTTGTTCCATCCATCGCTGATGTCCACTCCTGTGTTTGTGCTCTGGGGCGCTCACTCTGCTCCTGTGCGAAACTGGCGCCAAACTGTCACGTGACCGCCTGGATACGTCTGATTGGTGGTACGGAGTCAAACGTAGCTAGCGGCTACGTCAGATGCAGCCGCTAGCTACGTTTGATTGGTGAAACACGGTCATGTGTGTTTTTGGCAGAAGTTTTTCAATCAAAACAAAACAAATGGTTTGTACATTAACAAATGACCAAAAATAAAAGTAACGAACAGAATGTACGCCCATGTAACGGAGCAGAAGTAACGTTTCTTCTTCGTAAATAGACTTAGACAAACTTTATTGTCATTCAAGTATGCACAAGTGCACACTGAATGAAATTTTGTCGTATTCGGCTCGAGGACAAACACTAATATAAGGTAAAGTGCTCAGATGTTCATAAATAATAAATACTAAAATGTATGTACATATGTGCAAAATACCGCAATGATTTAAAATCAACATCAGCAAGGATAAAAAGTAGCAGTGCTTGAGTGTGACTTGAGTAAAAGTAAAAAGTATGTCGTATTAAAAGTATTCTTAAAAGTACAATTTATGTAAAAAGTTACTTAAGTAAATGTAACAGAGTAAATGTAACGCCTTACTACCCGCCTCTGCATATGCTTGTATTTGTAGACTTGAAGGTGGATGTACGTCTTCAAATACATGTAATAGCAAAATGTACGAAACTCTTTTTAAGCGTCAAAACACGATAATGTCCCGTCAGAGAGCGAACTTTAATTGTTTGCTATTCCAACATTTATTTCAATATAAAGTAGCTCCTCGTTTTGGATAATACACGGTCCGACTAAAGCAAAAATGAAACTAAAAGTAAAAATGTGGGTCATTTAGCAACACTAATCTGTCAAATTGTCTCTAAAATGTCCCGTCAGAGATATTTCGAATATGTTGAAATACAGCAGCCAGTTCTAGTCGACAGGTACAGGTGCCCAGTCTGTGCTATCTCAGTGATCGCAAAGTGATGTCACAGAGGAACCATTTCGCACAGGTGGACATGAACTGACGCAACATGAGAATATATGCGAATGATCTGACCCGGACTGAAACAGGACAATACCAAAGCTAACTCAACCTTCTTATCATGCCGGGATAATATTGTGACCCACTTCGTTACCGTTGTACTTTTAAGTTTTGATACTTCCCTGTCTGTGCTTGTTGATGCTCTTCTTGTGTCTTTGCATTTTCGTTTTATCGTCTGTTTGTTAAAAAAAAAAAAAAAAAAGTAAAATCTGTCAAAAATAAAGTATAAAAAAAAAAAGACCAAACAATTTTGATACAGGCTCATATTTGTCGCCACTTTTGACGTGTTCAGTTTCTGTAAGATCACAAAGGTTTATATTTAATTTACTGCTCACTGATACGTCCTTATTTTACTTACTGTATTGAATTATGGGGATCTACTTTAAAACCACAACTGATACAATTGTTTTACAACAAAAACGAGGCATACATGTCATAAATAAAGCAGGATATTACGATCATACTAATCCACTATTTTTAAATTTGCATGTTTTGAAGTTTTACGTACTTGGTTTATTATAGAACAATGCAAATCACGTTTAAAGCAAAAAACAAAACACTACCAGATTGTGCGCAAAGGTTTTTTACGGTGTGTGAAAGTAAATATGAGTTGAGACATGGAAGCGAATTTAAAAAAGTATTAGACCATCAAAAACAATGGTTATGCAGTCCAGTACGAACTCCTGTGTGTATCATGTTATTATCAAGAAAATCATGGAAAATGGATAGATATCAGCTCTGAAATTAAACTCTTATGAGCTATTTTTGTTGTTATCATTATATTTGTCCAAACAAATGTACCTTTGGTTGTA
Organism: Apogon hyalosoma; assembly: GCA_037367295.1. Taxonomy (NCBI): domain Eukaryota; kingdom Metazoa; phylum Chordata; class Actinopteri; order Kurtiformes; family Apogonidae; genus Apogon; species Apogon hyalosoma. Next base: position 5,295,922 of record JAPQRP010000015.1, read on the forward strand.
GCAGGCATTAAAATGAGCAAGAAATTGAAGAAAACAAGGATGGTCTAATATTTTTTTCCGTGACTGTATGTTACAGAAAGCAAAAAAAAAACAAAAAACTTTAGGTTGAAAAACTATGGAATAGTGCTAATTTATGTTCAAAAAAGCAGTATATGCATCTATATTTTAGAGTTATTGCTGTAATTGAAAAAAAATATAGATGTGTATATTTATATTTTCTTTCAACTTGACACCATGTATTGTGTCGCTTAAGCTGTAAAGTAGGCGGGCATTAATAGGCTTTGCTTCTGCCTGAGCCTTTTTCAGTCAGATTGTATTATTTATCTCTTCTTCTGCTGTTTTGAAGTGCATATATGACTGAAAATAAACTATGGCTATTTCTGATAATATTTTTCAAACCACTTAATATAGTCCATCTCAGTACATCCTTTCCTGAAGCTGTTAATGGTGTCTCTTTGAGCTAACATGGACTTTCCTAAGGTTTGTTTTTTTTTATGTTTATTTGTATTCACCATGTTGCAAAATGAATGTATTCAGCTTATTTTTAGTGTAGCATTTCAAGCGAACATGGCTCAACTTAGTTGAAGTGAAGAAAAATAATGAAATACAGAACGTTACGTGTTCATTCGGTGTAAGGATGCAGTCAATTAGTGTATGTAGCAATTATTACTTCGGCAGTTTCTACACTGAAGCCTCAGTCAAACAGAATGAAACCCTAATGAGCTGATCTGACTCACATTCACATTTCTGAATATGTGAAATTAACTTTGCAAGGCGCCGACTTGTACAAACAATGCTGATGTAGATACACATTATTTCATATATGGTCCCTTAGAAAATAATTAACACATAAGATTTGGTTGGTAGGAAGTGAAAAACCCCTCAGATGCACTGCTCCTTTTAAGGTTTGTCACTGAGAATCCAAACGAATCTAATTTAAGTCAGAGGTCTGGTGGTAATGGTGCACAGAGTCAGCCCATCACACATGTGCAGACAAGAGTAGGGCTTCAGATACTTGGCTAATGAAATGTTGGATTCTTTCCCAGCGCCACCTTTGAAATAGACATCTGTCATTACAGCGAGAGAAAACAGCACCGCAGACCAAAGGTTGACCACCCCTCATTCCTGCAGGGAACTCTAAAGCAAATCTAAATATAAGGCAGGTCTTCAGATGGCAATTACCATATTTCTAGTTTCTGTGCACCTTTTACACTGCTAGAGTTAAGACAGGCAGGAAGAGCTTTGATTTGGCTCAGCCACAGTAACGGTTGTGGATACATTTTGCCTCCCTTGACAGATGTGTAGACACACTGCCACAAGAAATGTGATGAAATGAGGGGAAACTCAGGATGCATCTTGTATTGTTCTTGCTTCTTAAGGGAGACTTATATGTTGAGAGTGAAAAAAAAAAGAATGCCCTATGCATAATGCATGAAAGCTGGGCGAGAAATCTTTTTTTCCTCGTGTGTGTGCCTCATTACTGGTTTAGCCATGTCATAATGCGTGTTCACAAAGCAGATGAGCTCCAGCTACGGAGGATGCTAGCTTTTTGAAATCCCTTTATCTAAATTGTAATGAAAGCAAATAATACAGAAACCTGTGATTAATGACCTCTCCAACCTGTGCACTTGCATGTAAATACGCACTTTGTCCATTCCTATATGATGTGTAAAATACCCGCTGTGTATTACCTGTAATGAGATTGGTTATGAGGACCAGGGGCGGTTTTGTGTCTCAGGAACGCAAACAAATCACATCAACACGGGTAACCTTCCCACATGTTTACTTCCACGATATTACAGGAACACTTCGCCTTATACACTGACTCATCCTCCAGTAGTAGGTATTCTGTGGCATTTTACAGAGATGTGATTTAGTACAACTCTGCAGAGGGAGGTCAGCTGGCTGTGGCGCCCTCCTAGCATCTCTCTAATGGACTGGAAGAGATTCACTCACAAATCAAACAAACCAGCCGGAAGAAGCCGAAGATCAACGCAGGAACACACACACTGCCAGTTGGAAATTAGTTCTCCTGCCGTGAGCAAGAAACAAAACGGGCTGTTTATGCACAGCCTTATGGTTGTATGGCAACAGGTCGAGGTTGTGTGACCTGTGAAGCAGAGAGCAGGAATGAGTGTTTTATTTAGAAATTCTTTTTTTCAAAGATGCAAATTCTGATTGAGACGTAAACTACTTAAAGCTATTTAACCTTTAAAGACCTAGAGCTGTTGTTGTGGCAATTTCTAAATTCTTTTTTTTCTGTATCTGATGTTTCCTGAGGGATTTATCACCATTTATTATTTTACCTGCTGCATTTTCCTGTGAAATGCCAAGATTTTCTGACATTTAATTGAAATTAAATCATGTGAATTTTCATAAAAGCTTAGCCCATAAAGACCCAGACAGCCACCACCGACCAACATTACTGTCGTTAACGAAAACTAACGAAATGATGAAAACTAGAATTGAAAAAAACATTTTCGTCAACTGAAATAAATAAAAACTATAATTAAAAGAAAAACAATAACTAACTGAAATGGTATTGCGTGCTTACAAAACTAACTAAAATTTGTGTTGAAGTAAAAGCTGTTAAAAATAAATTTGTCCCCTGAAGAGGGTGGGGTGGTGGCTGGTTAAAATAAGAAAAAAAGAAAAAAAAAAACTAAAACTTGGAAAAATTATGGATAAAATTCCCTTCGTTTTCATCTTTGTCAATGTCAGATTGATATGACTTATTTTATTTCGACTTATTTTGCTCGAACTATTTTAGCTGGCGTCACCATACGACATTACACGGTCCGTCACTTCTCGTCACTTGTGCTTTAGAGTCGTCTTCTGGTTCCCACTCTACCCGGAAACATGGAGACGAAAGTTGAGAGAAAGCAATAGAGTCTTTCCTGGGATTTATGTGAATACGACGGTGAGGAAGATAAAAGATATGAAAAAAGTCAAACTAAGCATTTGGAAGAAAAGGAAAACTAATAAAAACTAGCAAACCTGCTCTAAAAACGAATTAAAACTAACTGAATTAGAGGGGGAAAAAAAGTCCAAACTAGATAAAATTAAACTATAATGAAAAATCCAAAACTATAACTTTGCCACTCCTCAATCATATATTGATGTACACTGTTGATCCATTAATCCTATCAATTCATGTAAATAATTGGTGTAAAATACAGTTTGTCATCTTTTCATGGTCATCAGATATGACCCATTTGGACGTTCAGAGGCTCAGTAGTTACCATGGAAACACCATCACCTTCTACAACATTGTTTCACCAGTAAAACCCATGGAGTTGGATCAATGACAGTGGATGAGCACGGTTTATATTCAGTTAATGATATATGTTATTGAAAAAGTCACTTTTCTTCAGTTTTCTTGGTTACCGATGTAATAACCTTCAACTTACATCTGAGCTTTTATGAACATCTACATGATCAGTAAATTAAATATAGGAAAATACCTGCTTTTCACTGAAAAAGTGTAAAATACAGAGGATAATATTATTAAAAAAATGGCGATAAAGCACTTTAGAAAGATTAAATAGAGGGAAAATTTGATTTAGCAACTGCCACAAAAGTAGCAGTGAGTCTTTATGGGTTAAAGATTTTTTTTATATCAGAACAAAGAAAATTTAAGCATAAGTGATTGTTTCAGCAGGGCTTTTATTAATGGAACAGTGTTGCAGAACATGATGGTGTTTCCATGTTCACTACAAAGCCCTGAAACGATGCCAGGAAAAGCCGAAAACCTACATTTTACCTTAATTATTTTAATATATTGATAGGATTAGTGGCTGAAAAGTTATTAAAGATTTCATTTCAGTCTTTAAGGGTTAAACAGTTGCTTGAAAGGGGTTGGATTTGTGTTTAATTGCATTATAGATCCTGAAGTACATTCCTAATTTCCTTGCATAAGAATTCAGCAGGGTAGGTCAATACAATTTAGTGCTTAAGTAGAGTTTCATGGCTTAATTTTTAACCTGCTGTAAGAAATTCAAGCTAACTTTTGCATTGTGTACTGCTCAAACTGTTCAATTTATCCGTGAGTATACTGTGCACTAATTACACTTGCTCCGGGAATAAACAAAATAACCTTAGTTAATACTTTCAAGGTAATCGAAACTTAGATATATATTTTTAATCGAACATATGTTCTCAGAAATCTATCTTTTATATCCCTGTTACTTGACAGGCTAGAGTTATGCTAAACGTCAGTGTTCTCGCCATTTCACAACAAAAACGTTGTTATTTTTTGGCAATTTAATGTCTTTAATTTATATTTTGCCAACTCCTGTGTCACATTAATGAGCAGCTTGCTGCTTGTTTTCTCTTTGAGGATAAAAGTGCCAGTTAAAATGATATACATGTCCCAGTGGTTGATGTTCAGTTCTGTTGCTTCTTGCTGTAAAAAAAAAACATAAAACGTAAGACCTTGTCATGCTGAGGGAGACTTAGCTGCAATTATTTCATGATCTGCATCTGTTGTTGAAAGAGCGCGGTCCTGACCAGAAGTATCTGGTTTGATCCACTTGGTTAACAGCTTGTGTCTGTTAACAGCTTGTGCCACCTCATGTCTGTCATGAGAGTCATTAAGCAGAGGCTGTAGACCCCACGACTGCTTGTCTACGTCTCTTGTTAAGTGCGGAAATTAAAAGTGCATTATATGAAAGCTAAATGTTGACCGAGTCATTACAGTGTGTGATGTTTAATTTGAGAAGAAAACATGCTGTTCTTTGCAGATCGCTGCTGTTCGTGGTCCCTTTAGGAGTCTCTGTGATAGCTATAGAAAACAGCACTGTACTCTGCTATTATGGCATCAAGATGCACGATACTGCAGTATTTTTGGTAACGCTATTCATTTCCCATATTGCATAATTAAATCAATGGAATATGCATGAAAGTAAAGGAAATATGCAAAGATACACTGGCACGCAGGCCTATAGATAACCCCCATATTCACTGGGAAGTAAAATTAATGAATATACAATTGTAAATGCTGATGCATTAGCATTTGGTCCTCAGGGAAAATATATACAAGACATGGAGCTATTAAGGTGCTGAGGTGATGGGCTAAGCCTCCATCTCTATTTAGCAACTCATAAAACTAGCAGAAGTGGAGCAGTTAATCATTCTATGGATGTGTTTTTACTCATTTGTCGTATTTTGTTTTAATAAGACACAACGGATATATATAATATATATGAAATAGAAAAGACCTATTTACCATTATATGTGGTCCACTATTATCTTATATTACCAGCCAAACTAAAACTCTTCGTTTTATTTCACCCCAGACCGTCAGCTGAGATTAACAGCAGCTCCAAGCGTCCTAGGTGCCATCTTTAATTAAAATGTGACGAACTCCGAAGTGATTTAATTGAAGTCCAGGGGCCAACGGATCCACTGTGCAACTTTTGTAGTGTTGTAGCTGTTTGTTCCATCGAGACCAAGTCTAGATCCAGTTCTCCAGAGTGGAACAGTTGGACTTCCGCACTCTTCAGTTGACATATACAGACAGACAAACTAGCCCAATCAGTCCCTGCAAAAATCTCAGAATCCATTCGACTTCACTACCAAATAAACACACTGCAGGGCATACTGGAATATTCACACATAAAGCAGAATTTAGTGGATGTACGTCAACGCAGAATCTTTCCACTGCTGGGCTGATGATTAAAGTACCTGTCAGATCCATGCCAGAATGAGTGACAGCAATTTGCTTCATTTGTTTTAATCATTTTGGGGTTAATAATGATATAAAATAAGACTTTTAACTGGTATTGTTGCACCTCGCACAGCTAAATGAGTAATTATGAGTGGAATTTTTCCCTATTATTGATATTGACTGTGGTTTGTTTGACTCAATTCAATTTAATACTTTATTGTCATTGCATAAAATAACAATGAGATAAAAGTTCAAGCATCTTTCAGGCAGACGTAGCAAAATGAAAGTGCAAAAAATTAACATCAGACATAGGAAAAGGAATGTAACAGTTCAGATAAAAGTGCAGGTGTGGTGTGGGTATGTGGGAGATATAGTGGTAGTGGTGGGTGTGGGGGGGTTGGCTG